>PVKH010021873.1:0-13955 GCA_004027955.1 Chaetophractus vellerosus
CGTTGGAAGGATTTTAAACAGAGGGAGAGGATCTGATTAACCTTTTAAGTAAATCTCTGGTTCCTGCACTGCACTTACATTGTGGGAGGTCAAGGGCCAAAGCAGGGAGACCACTTAGGAGGCCACTGCAAAACTCAAGGGAGAGTTGGTGATGGTTGGGACCCAGCCAGCAGCAGGGAGACGATGAGAAATTGTAGGATTCTGCCTGAGCTCTGAAGGTAAAGCTGCCTGTCCTTGCTCTTGGGCACGTGATAGTTTTGCTTACAATTTATTTTGGAGAACTCAGGGTTCATCTAATCAAATGTTAGACTAGCCCCTTATTTTATTTGATTCAGACCACGTGAGGCCAAGCAGAAAAGGGCTGCGTTAACAGACGCGCGACAAAGCACAAGTCTTTCCCCTTAAGACAATTCTGGCCTCCACCAAACTATTCAGACATCTCCGAACGTGTTGGAATAAGCAAGAAACAAAACACGTTTTGACAGACAATTTATTTCCAAACTATACGTATCGTAAGCGTAACTGAAACCAGCTGTTTCTCCTTCGCTCTCCCCCCTCCCGTCTTGTTGACGAGGCACTGACAGCCTCAGAACAGGTCAAGTGTAGTGTTCGCCCAGCGGGACAAAACATTTTGTTATTCACAGAGACTCCGGCCTCAGGAGGGCTGAGTTTTCATCTCTAAATCATCGCCCAGACGTTCAAGAGCGCTGCATTTGGCAAGGAAACTTCACAACCCCAATAGGCCAAAATTCGGAAATGCACTAGGCAAAAAGCGTTGGTTTCAAGGTGAACTCTAAAGTTCCTTCTTGTCCTTGCCCTCCACCTCCTTTCCGTTTCAGCCGTACCTACGAGTCTCCGGTCCTGGAACCTGCCTGCTTTCTTTCGTCTCGGGGTCTTCACATAGGTGTCCCCTCTACTTGGTGACCTTTTCTCCTACCTGCTTCACCGGGTTAATGTCCTCACTCACCTGCTTCACTACCTCACTCATTCCCGGGGCGTCTCTGTAGGACACTGGGCGAAGTGTCCTGCCTCCAACCTCTACTTCCTACTGAAGCCTTTCCCCTTCCCACAGCTAGGTCACCTCCCTATTACTGACTTCTACAGCAACCTCAAGGCTCATTTTGAATACCTAGCACACCTATACTAATCCTTATGTCTGTTTTCATCCTCTGGGCTCGACTTCTCCACCAGTGAAGCCCCAAGCCCGCCCTGTTCACCCCGTATACCCACCAGCATAGTACCTCATACACATATCCATTCAGCTAATAGTTTGTGAAAAATTGCTTTGTACCTGGCACTGTGCTAGTCTCTTGGTATTCATTGGTGGCCAGTGAATATTTGTTGCATGACTGAGGGATGTAATCCAAACTTAAATGTATCTAAATCATTTTCCAAAAATCAGCCCCCACTGCTAAATTTCCAATGTCTACTAAAGCTATCACTATGCCTCTCAATCTCCAAGCTAGAACTTTTCCATTTCTTGTGTGATGTACATTCAAGTCCTATGGAATGGTCCTATCAAGTAGTTTTTATGTTCACCTCTTCTTTTCTCCTGCAGATGCTAATTTGAGGTTCTTGCCATGACTGGAGTACTAAAACAGCCATTCCATTCTCACCCTTCCTTCTTCCCAGTCGGCAAATGTCATCAGGAATTTGGTGTATGTTTAGTATAAAATTTTATGCTTCTACTATTTGTATGTGTGTGTCTATGTGTGTAGTTTTGTGTGCTTTTAAACATTTACGTGAATGATATACAGGCATACCTTGGAGATATTGTGGGTTTGGTTCCAGGACAATGCAATAAAGTGCATATTACAATAAAGCAAGTCGCACGAAAGTTTTGGTTTCCCAGTGCATATAAAAGTTATGTTACACTACACAGTAGTCTATTAAGTGTGTAATAGCATTATGTCTAAAAAAAAATCAATGTATGTACCTAATTAAAATGTGACATATACAAAGTGAGCACATACTATTGGAAAACTGGCACCAATAGACTTGCTCGATGCAGGGTTGCCACAAACCTTCAATTTGTAAAAACCACAGTATCTGAGAAGTGCAATAAAGCGAAGCACAACAAAATGAATCGTGCCTGTAATACTTATGTAATATTCAGCGATTTTTATGCTTTAATTCCTTTTTAAAATATTTTTCTGATCTAGCTATGTTGATATGTGTAATGCTTATTCATTTTAATTGTTTTATTGTATTTCAAAAGTTTAATTGTTTTATTGTATTTCAAAAAATTTTAATTGTTTTATTGTATTTCAAAAAAGAACACACCATAATCATCTAAGTGATGCACTACTGAAGGATATTTAGGTTATTTCTATTTTTTTCTTATTTCAGTGAAGATAGTAATATACTTATTTATGTCTTTTTGTTTAAATAAGCAAGTATTTTAGGCATAGAAATGGAATTCCTTGGTTATTCTATCCATTTCAAGGATTATCTTATAGACATATACCATATTGACATACTTCATGTCTGTCTCTCTGTTTTTTTTTTACAATGACCAGCATCTTTTGAACAACCTTCTTATGTTTGTCCTGCCAAGAGAAGTGTGAGGCCTCCAACTTCATTCTTGTTTTGCAAGATGATTTTGGCTATTTGGGGTCCCTTACCCTTCCATATAAATTTGATGCTTGGCTTTTCCATTTCTGAAAAGAATACTGTTGGAATTTTGATTAGGATTCTATTGAATCTGTAAATGACTGTGGACAGAATAGACATCTTAATATTTAGTCTTCCAATGTCCTTCCATTTGTTTATCTTTGATTCCTTTTAGCAATGTTTTATAGTTTTCTGTGCATAAGTCCTTTACATTCTTGGTTAGATTTATTCCTAGACATTTAATTCTTTTAGTTACTATCATAAATGGAATTTATATTCTTGATTTCCCCTTCAGATTACTCATTACTAGTGGATAGAAAAAAAATAATGTATTTATTAGCTCTAGGGACTTTGTTGTAGGGTTTTCAGGATTTCCCCTTCAGATTACTCATTACTAGTGGATAGAAAAAAAATAATGTATTTATTAGCTCTAGGGACTTTGTTGTAGGGTTTTCAGGATTTTCTGTATATAGGACCATATCATCTGCACATAGGGAAGGTTTTACTTCTTCCTTTCCAATTTGGATGCCTTTTATTTTTCTTCCCTAATTGCTCTGCCTGAAACTTCTAAAGCAATATTGAATAACAGTGATGACACTGGGCATCCTTGTCTTGTTCCTGATCTTAGAGGGAAAGTTTTCAGTCTTTCCCCATTGAGTATGATGTCATATGTGCCCTTTATCATGTTGAGGAACTTTCCTTATATTCCTAGTTTTCTAAGTATTTTATCAAGAAAATGTGCTGGATTTTATCAAATACCCTTTCTGCATCAATTGAGATGATTCTGTAAGTTTTTTCCCTTGTCCTATTAATGTTGTTTATTACATTAATTGATTTTCTTATGATGAGCCATCCTTACATACCAGCGATAAATCCCATTTGTTCATGGTGTATAATTCTTTTAATGTGCTGTTGGATTTGGTGTGCTAGTATTTTGTTGAGGACTTTTGCATCTATATTGATAAGGATTATTGGTCTGTAATTTTCTTTTCTTGTGATATTTTAATCTAGCTTTCATATTATGATGAAGTTGGACTCAAAATAAGTTAGGAAGTTTTTTCCCTCCCCTTCAATATTTTGGAAGAGTTTGAGCAGGATTGGCGTTAATTCTTCTTGAAATATTTGGTAAAATTCAACAGTGAAGCCATCTGGTCTTTGGCTTTTCTTTTTTGGGAATTTTTTTTTTTATTACAGATTCAATCTCTTGTTATTGGTTTGAGGAGATTTTCTGTTTCTTCTCGAGTTAGTGTAGATAGTTTGTGTATTTCTAGGAATTTGTCCATTTCATCTAGACAATATAAATTATTGGCTTACAATTGTTCACAGTATCCTCTTATACTCTTTATTTCTGTGGCGTTGGTAGTAATGCCCCCCCCCCTTTAATTTCCGATTTTAATTATTTTCAACCTCTCTCTTTTTTTGTCAGTCTAGTTAAAAGTTTGTAGATTTTATGTATCTTTCCAAAGAATCAACTTTTGTTTTCATTGATTCTGTTGTTTTTAAATTTTCTATTTAACTTATCTCTGCTCTAATCTGTTATTTTCTTCCTTCTGCTCACTTTTTCTAGATCCTCCAGCTGTGAGGTTAGGTTTCTGATTTGAGATCTTAATTCTTTTCTCATGTAAGCATTTATGGCTATAAATTTCCCTTTCAGCACTGCCTTTGGTGCATCCCATAAATTTTGGCATGTTGTGTTTTCGTTTCATTTACCTCAAGATATTTCCCAATTGCCTTTGTGATTTCTTTTCTGACTCATTGGTTATTTAAGACTTGAATTGTTTAATTTCCACATATTTGTCAATCTTTCAGTTCTCCCTCTGTTATTGATTTCTAGCTTTATTCTGCCATAGGGAGCATGCATTTTATGATTTCTATATTTTAAAATTTATTGAGATGTAATTTGTGACCTAACGTAGTCTATCCAGGAGCATGGCCCACGTGCACTAGAGAAGAATGTGTATTCTGCTGCTGTTGGGTAAAGTGTACTATATATGTCTGTGAAGTCTGGTTCGTTTATAGTATTATTCAAATCTTCTATTTCCTTATTTATCTTCTGTCTAGATCTCCTATCCATTATTGAAATTGGTGTATTGAAGTCTCCTGCTATGAATGTAGAACTGTCTATGTCTCGCTTCAAATCTGTCAATATTTGCTTCATTTATTTCAGGGCTCTGTTGTTAGGTGTATGTATAGTCAGAGTTGTTATATCTTCTTGTTGAATCGACCCCTTTATTAATATATGGTGACCATGTTTGCATGGTATATATATTTTTCCATCCTTTCATTTTCGCCCTACTTGGTGTTTTTGAATTTAAGGTGAGACTCTTGTAAATAGCATATAGTGGGGCCATGCTTTTCTGACCAATCTCTGTCTTTTCTTTCTGCCTTTTGAATGAAGAGTTTAATTCATTTACATTTAAAGTAACTACTGATAATATAGGACTTTCCTGTGCTATTTTGCTACTTGGTCTTTGTCATACTTTTCTTGCCCCTCAATTATTCCATTAATGGCTACTTTCATACTTGATTTTTTTTTAGTGTACCATTTTGAGTCCTTTCTCATTTCCTTCTGTATATATATTTTTGGATATTTTCTTTATGGTTACCATGGGGCTTATATTTAACATCCTATATCCGTAACAATCATGTTTGATTTGATTCCAGCTTAACTTCATTAGCATCCACACACACTCTTCCTATATCCCTCTGTCCCTCCACCTTTTTGTTTTACATGTTACATATTGTATCTTTATTTATTGTATGTCCAAAACCATAGATTTCTCATTACTTTTTTTTAGGAGGTCCTGAGATTGAACCTGGGACTTTGTACATGTGAAGCAGCAGTTCAACCACTGAGCTACACCTGCTCCACTATTACAGTTTATGCATTTGCATTTTAGAAACCTTAAGAAGTAAAAAAAATAGGAGTTACATACCAAAAATACATTACACTAATACTGGCATTTATAATTATACCTATGGTTACCTCCTGGAGTTCCTGATTTTTTATGCTGTTTTGATCCACTGTCCAGGGTCCTTTCCTTTCAGACTGAAGAATGCCCTTTAGCACTGCTTTAATGGTGACAAACTTCTGCAGCTTTTGTTTATCTGGGATTGTCTTAATCTCTCCCTCATTTTTGAAAGACAGTCTCAGGGGATATAAAATTCTTTGTTGGCAATTGTTTTCTTTCAGCACTTTATTTCTCTAGCCTTCTTGCTTCCATGGATTCTGATGAGAGATGGACACTTAATGTTATTGGTACTCCTTTGTATATAATACATGGCTTTCTTCTTGAAGCTTTCAGAACTAGTTCCTTGTCCTTGGCATTTGACAGTTTGATTACTGTGTCTGGGTGTGGTTCTCTTTGCTTTTACTGTTTGGGGTTCATTGGGCTTCTTAAATGTGCACATTCATATGCTTTGTTAAATTTGGAACATTTTCTGCCATCATTTCTTTGAATATTCCTTCTGTCCCTTTAACTCTCTCTTCTCATGTAGTGTATATTGGTATGCTTGATTATACCCCACAGTTCTCTTAGGTACTCTTCACAATTTTTCATTCTTTATTTTTGTTCTTTATTGTGAATCATTTAAACTCTCTTGTCTTCAAGTTTTCTCTTTCTTTCTTTTGCCAGCCCATTCTGCTGTTGAATCCTATAGAGAAGTTTCATTTTAGTTCTCCTGGTTTTCATCTCCAGTATTTCTGTTTGCTTCCTTTTTTAAAATTTCTATCTCTTTATTGAGATTCTCATATTGTTTATTGATTTTCCTAATATCCTTTAGTTATTTCTCTGTGTTTTCCTTTATTCCTTTGAACATATTAAAGATCATATTTTTAAAATCTTTGGTATGTTCAGTGTCTGGTTTTATTGATGGTTTTGGATTTTTCTTATTCCAGTGGATGGGCCATCATTTCCTATATCTTTACTTCTCTTGTAATCTTTTGTTGCACACTGTACATTTTAATATTTTAAAGTGTTAATGCTGGGATTTAGTCCCTGAGCTCTTTGTCTCTTAGGTTTGTATCCAGGTTGTGGTATGACAGAGATTTCCTTGGATGCCAGGAGATAACAAAAAGAACCAAAGCAAAGCAAAACACACTTTTTGCAGTCTTTTGCAAATTGGCTCTTTGTTGGCTAATGCTCTTCAAAGGTTAGCCTTCTATTAAGATTAGACCAGGGTGAAAGTGAAGTGCAGGGTCCTCCATCTCTCATCAGCCTGTATCTTGTTCCAGGCTTGTGCTGGCTCATGGTCTTAGGAATTTTCCCATTTACTGGAATCCAAATGCCCTTCTACTCCTTATGAAATAGACATTCCCCCCTTTTGGGTGCTCTATTTTATGCCTTAAAGCTGGTAATCCTTTAACCCAGTCTACAACATAATTATTTCTTATACTAATTTAGCTGTCTGTAAGCTGCTTCTACCTACAGGGCAAGTTCAAGGCAGTTGAGTTAGAAAGGAATTTCATTGTTCAGCCTTTCTAGCTGCCACCTGATAGATTGGCACAGACATACAGGTACCCCAGTATAGGTATAGGGATTACTGTGCTCCCTCCTGAACAGAACCAGGGGCCCACACTGAGAGCACAGCCTGGTTTCATACCATGCTGGGAGGGGTTAGAGGAGGGGCCAACAAGGGGGCCAGAACTTTCTCCTACTATTTTTAAAGCTTGATTTTCTTGATTCAGCACTCAGGTACTAGCCATTTTGCTGTTTTCTGGAGTTTTGAGGAAGGTAGCTCTGTAAGTTTTTGCTAGTGGCTCAATGATTCTGTGGGGGAAGTGCACCTGAAGTGTCTTATGCCATATCTTGGTCAACTAGAAGTCCTATGACCTCATTTTAATTATTCATTATCTTCAGCTTACTTTAGTTTTATATACCTCATCTTTCTCTAATTTCCTAAAGAGGAAGTTTAGATTATTGATATTATATTTTTCTTCTTTTATAACACATGCATTCAATGCTATAATTTTCCCTATAAGCATAGTTTTTTTGCATCACATGAATTTTGAATAAGCTGTATTTTCATTTTCATTTAGTTTAAAATATTTTTCAATTTCTCTTGGGACAGTTTTGACCCGTGTTTATTTTAGAAATGTGTTGCTTATCCTCCAAATATTTGGGAATTTTGTGGCTATTTTTAAAAAATTGATTTCTAGTTTAATTTCTTTGTGGTCTAGGAGCATATTTTCTATGATTTCTATTCTTTTAAATGTTTTCATATGTGTTTTATGGCCCAGAATATGGCTTGTCTTAGTGAATGTTTCATATGAGCTTGAGAAGATATGTATTCTGCTGTTGTTTGATGAAATATTCTATAAATGTTAATTACATCCAGTTGGATAATGGTGCTGCTCAGTTCAATTATATCCATACTGATATTTTGCCTGCTGTATCTGTCCATTACTGATAGAGGAGTACTGGTGTTTCCAACTCTAATTGTGCATTTATCTATTATTTCACCTTAAAGTTCTATCAATTTTTATCTCATGCATTTTGACACTCTATTGTTAGGCACATACATATGAAGTATTGTTGTCTTCTAGAAGAACCCCCTTATCATAATTTAATGCCCCTCTTTCTCTTTGATAATTTTCCTTGCTCTGAAGTTGAATTTGTCTGAAATTAATATAGCTACTCCAGATTTCCTTTGATTAGTGCCAGCATGATATATTTTTCTCTATCCCTTTGCACCAACCCCCTCCCCAAGGTGGAACACTTTGTCACACCACTGATTGAAGCAAAACAACACAAGATGCTGCTGCTTCACCCAAAAGTGATAGTTTTATTCTGTCCTTTTTTGTTGGCTCAGTGGATCACCAGCAAAAGGCCCAATGAATGCTTTTAAAAGGGGGAATATCCCTTTACTTTTAAACTATCTGTGTCTTTAATTTTAAAGTGAATTTCTTGCAGACAACATTTTAGATCCTGGTTTTCTATTTACTCTGATAGTCTCTGTCTTTTAATTGGTGTATTTAGACCATTCACATTTATAGTGATTATTGAAATAGTTGGGTTAATATCTGTATGTTTTGTAATGGTTTGTATTCATTGCTCTTGCTCTTTGTTTCTTCTTTATCTTCCCCTTTTTTCCTACCTTATCTGATTTTTAAAACCAATTTTATTGATACATATTAATAAAGCATACAAATCATCCAAGGTGTACAATCATTGGTTCTTGGTATAATCACATAGTTGTGCATTCATCACTTCAATCATTATTAGTGTATTTTCACTATTTCAATAATAATAATAAACACAAGAACAGACAAACAAAAAAATTCCTCACTTCTCAGTCTCTCTATGCTTCCCCCACTGTATATAGCTGCTGTTTCTGGCTATTCTAACCAAAATGTATAATCAATGGCTTTTAGTATAATCACAGTGTTGTATATTCATCAACTTAAAAATTTTAGAACAATTTTATTACTCCAAAAAGAAAGACTCTAAACCCCTTATCATTCCTTCCTCATACTTACATAACAACTAATCTCCTTTCATCTTTATAAATTGATTTATATTTACATTTTATATAAATGGATTCATACAATATGTAGTTCTCTGTATCTAGTCTCCTATACTTAGTATAATATTTTTTGTCTGTGCCTTATCTGATTTTAATTGAATATTTTATATGATTCTATTTTCTCTCCTCTCAGCATATCAATTATACAACTTTTAATTTTTTTTTAGTGATTGCCCTAAAGTTTACAATATACATTTACATTTTAATCTAAGTCTGCTTTGAAATAACATTATACTGCTTCACATGTAGTTCCAGTACCACGTGATGGAGTATTCCCAATTCCTCCCTCCCATCCTCTGTAACATTGCCACCACTCATTTCACTTATACATATGCTATAACCACCCAATACGTTGTTTTTATTATTACTTTCAACAAAAAGTTATCTATTTGATTTGAGGTATAAGAAAAATAAATATTTTATTTTACCATCGTGTGTTCCTTCTCTCATTCTCATCCTCTCTTTATGTAGATTCAAGTTTCTAACCTATTTCATTTTCCTTTTCTCTGAAGAACTTTTAACATTTTTTGTAAGTCTAATGGTGACAAATTCCTTCAGGTTTTGTTTGTCTGAAAAAGACTTTAATTTTTCACTTTTGAAGGGTAATTTTATTGGATACAAACTTCTAGTTTGTTGGATTTTTTTTTTCTTTAACACTTTACATATTTTACTCCACTGGCTTCTTGCTTGCATGGTTTCTGAAGAGATAGCTGGTTTAATTCTTATCCTTGTTCCCCTATAGGCAAGTTTTTTTTGTCTTGTGTTCGTTTAATTAATTAATTAATTAATTGCCCCTGGTTTCTCTCAGTATTTTCTCTTTGACTTTGGGTTTCTGCAGTTTGAATATCATATGCCTAGATGTGTATTTTTAGTATTTATCTTACCTGATGTTCTCTGAGCTTCCAGGATTTGTGGCTTGGCATCTGTCATTAAATTTGGAGATTTTGCAGCCATTATTACAAAAAGTATAGCCATATATTATACCTTTTGTAATTGCCTCGCAGTTATTGGATATCTGTTCTGTTTTGTTTTGTTTTTTCTCTCTTTCTCTTTTCTCTTTTTATTTCAATTTGGGACGTTTCTATTAACATATCTTCAAGTTCATGGATTTTTTTCCTCAGCTGTGTCTAGCCTGCTGATGAACCCATCAAAGGTATTCTTATTTTTTGTTACAGTGTTTTGCGATGTTAATATAAAAGTAGAATTCAAGGCAAAAACATCACAGGGGGCAAATATTG
The DNA here is from genome assembly GCA_004027955.1 of Chaetophractus vellerosus. Taxonomy (NCBI): domain Eukaryota; kingdom Metazoa; phylum Chordata; class Mammalia; order Cingulata; family Chlamyphoridae; genus Chaetophractus; species Chaetophractus vellerosus. The sequence goes on from PVKH010021873.1 coordinate 10,377, forward strand.
TTTTGTATTTTAGTGAGGTTTCTAATCCACAAGGAAGACATAATATCATGAATATAGGTGCCTCTCAACCAACATTGAAATAGATAAATCAAAAACTGCTAGAAATTGCAGGAAATTTTCCAGAAATGTAGCAACTTTAGAGGCATTAGCATATCTGTTTAAGTCATCATTAAATCGAGTTGGAGACACTAGAGGGGAAAGAATATGGAGAAAATTTAAATAATCCAATTAATAAAGTGAATTTAATATACTTTCTATAAGGCAGAAATTATGTGGGCCATATATTCTGATTATGAATCAATAAAACTAGAAAAAAATAACTAAAACATAATAATCCCAACCCCCTTAAAATTCTAATGTACTGTGGTAAATAGTACTTGGAATAAAGGGAAAAATCAAACTTCAATTAAAGTATATTTAAAAAGCAATGATAATGTTAACACTACAAATTAAAGCTTATGGGAAATGGCTAACACAGTATTTCTCAAAGGAAATTTCATACTTTTAAATACTTTAATTCCCAAAGATAAATGAAAACAAGTGAACAAAATTCAAGAAATTAGAAAAAGAAAAATAAACAAGAAAAAGTAAATATACTAGGAAATATAACACAGGAAAAATAAAACAGAAAAAAATGAACAAAATGAAACAAAACTTAATGAGTTGGGATTTATAAATGACTCAGTAATAAAATAGTAAAAAGCTTAGCTTGTCTAATAGAATACTTAAAAATAGAGACCACTCATAAACATAACTTTAGGTATAAGAAAGTAGGTATAATCAAGATATGGAGCAGATAAAATATGTGAAAATAAATCCTATAAAGCCCAAAGCTCAGAAGTTTGCAAAAATAGAAATTATAGGTGTTTACTGAAGTAGAAAAACTGAAGTAAATGTTTAATTAATAGAGATATTGAAATAAGTCAATATATTACCAGTAACAGAGATGCCAATTCTAGGCATTTTGTAGGTGAATTCTTTCAAAATTTCAAGGGACAGTTAATCCCCATACTATAGAAAGCACTCCACATTCTATCACTTTCTAACTGTATATTGGCCGTACATTCGATCTATCTTAACCTCAGTTTCTTAATTAATAAATTAAGGTAATAATAATAAAAGTTCCCATCAATAAAAATGTAAGTAATCAGAGACACAGTTAAAAAAAATACTAAGATTGTTAAGAAACTTCAATAATACGGTCGATTATAAAATAAATATATAAAATCTCAATACCTTCACAATAAAGCAATTATAGTTTGAAAATATAGCAGAAAAAAAACCCCATTCATATGGTAATCAAAACAAACAAACAGGAAAAAACACACCAACAAAAAACATATATATGGTAAAGGTATGCCAATTAACTTAGGGATACAAAAGAATATTTGAATAAACAAAAAGAGGGATTTAGGATGTGAGTTAAGTTGAAAAAATCTCATGGCAGAAATTATCTGTAATCATGTGATCAGTATGATGTTTAATTTATAACTTTTCTGTAGAATTTACTTTTGTGCCTTGAGTGGTTTCTGTTAAAGTCACAAAACAAAATATTTTCCATGATTTTCCACAAATGGGAGCATCTATTCTCATAAAATTCTCTAGCTTAATTTTGGTTTTCTTGTGAACGTTAATGAATAACTATGTTTAATTTGTATTATTCATGAGTTTGCGTCTATATTCTCGAGAGATCTTTTCTCTAGCCCAAATGGTGACTCACATAAATTAAATACATGAAGATCCAGGGACAAATGATTAGATCATTAAAGAGGCATGAGGGACCTCCCAAGAGCAAACAAGCACCCCACCACCAGTCTGGCACTTGGGACGGTGAAAGGAGGAAATCAATCAGACATAACACATCTCTGAGAAAGCCTAGGGTGACTCTCAATTCCCAGGAATCTGTGTTTCTAAAATACCCCCATGACATAAGCAGTTGCCAGATCACAGCTGCTTCCCAAAAAGAATCCCCATATAGTTGCTTCTTTATCACCTAGAAGGAATCGGAAACACTCTTCTACCCCATACTTTTGTCCAGTAATGGGTTCCAAAATGAGTTGCTACAGCAAGGATCACAGAATTCAAGACTAACTCACCGCTGGCCAGAACAATACTTTGACAGTGATAGGGTGAACACAAAGGATGGGCAGATTCTTAAAATGAATTTCACACCCATTTTCACCATTTCTTAGCTTTTCAACTTTCTTCTTATATTCCCATCTTGATTTGTCTCCCTCTTTTCTTTCAGAGATATATATATTATTTTCCACTGCCCTTTCTAAGTTATTGTGATACCCATGTTGGTGAGTAGAGCACTATATTTTGTTGCTGAAACCCTCTGACAATGTTTTTTTGTTCATCCTCATCAAAATACATTTATTGAGCACCTCAATGTTTAGGGGATGGGGCTGGGAGCTAACATTACAGAAAAGCCTTAAGATGCAGTTTTTGCTCTTGAGTGGTTTACAGTCTTCATTAGGTAACTATGATTTAAAAACAATTTCAACATAAAGCAATATGGGTTAAAGGCTGAGTGAGTCCAAAGCCTCCAAATGCTAAAGGTGTTATACGGTGGGGAGAATGGTTCTTGAAGAGTAGTGAAACTGAGATGAAGGGCGGGTGTTGGGGGCGTAAATGGAGGTACCAGAGGCTTGACAGCAGGCTTGGGCACCTACATCCAAAGCTAGATAGGGAATGGAGTACCACCATATTAGCAGCTGGGCAAACATCCCAAATCCCAACCCTATCTCACACTCCCACCTCCTGCAAACATGTGCCAATGCAGGAGTCCCTGCTGACTGTGGTTTCTTCCCCTGAATTTAAGATGGCCAGGCTCCCAGAGCAGATCCTGTGCAGAGAGGCTGGAAGATACCATGAGGGTGCACGGAGGAAGGGTGGCAGTCCTGCCCGAAGGGTCTGAGGGCCCCATACTACACCACTGGCCCAGAAAAGAAGGTGAGAAGACACAACTGAGGACTTTAAATATCAGCAGATCTCCCTACCAGCACCCCACCCCACCCCAAGGTGACAGGAGCTCCGATTAGTTTCATACCTCCTTCTCTACAGCAAGAGCTATGCACAGAGGTGCAAGCACCTGTTAAGTCGTCCGCAGGGGGGATGTTCACCTGTGTTAAAGGATAAGGAAGAAACATGGAGAGCAGATGGCTGAGAGTTTCTCTTCTCCCTCTAAAAGTGGGATTATATAACATGGGCTCCCTCTGGGAGACTGGCCATCTTAAATGCTGGGGAGGAAGCCATATTCTCCAGCAGAGAGTTCTGCATTGGTGTAGGTTTGCAGCAGGTGCGTGTGTGGGAGTGGGTTGGGGTTTGGGTTAGTCTCCCAGCAGCTAATAAAGCAGCACTCCGTTTCCCATTTGACTTAGGAAGTAGGAGCCCAAGGCTGCAGTCAAACTTCTGGCACCTCCATTTACTCTCACCTCATTTCTCTTTCATAGTCCTCAGTGACCATTCTTTGCCATATGCACAGCTCACATAGCCCCTGGCCCATATCACTTTCCTTGGACATTGTTTTTAAAGCATGGTCACCCAACTAAGGGGCCACTTTACATTTCCCTCACC
>PVKH010021874.1:0-14224 GCA_004027955.1 Chaetophractus vellerosus
CAACAATAGAAGCATCTTAATTATACCAGCTAAGCAGGTCTTTAGTCCGCTAAATGAATCTTCACAGACTTTCTAGTAATTATTCTCCACCAACCAACAATTCTTTTTTTATTTCCGAATTATTTCAAGAAATATTCTTCAGAGCTCACATACTACCCCGTTCTGCTTGGGGTTAGATCTTCTATAAATTATCGTAGACATGAGCAAGCACAAAGAATAATATGCTAATGCTTCAATTTGTTAAACTCACAATGCATTTCCTTAACTATTCTTTAAAAAGCCACTGCAACCTTTGAAGACATAAGTTTCTCTCCAGGTAGAGCAAGTCATCATAAACTCCCAACTAAATTGTTGTTGTTTATGAACTAAAATTTGTAAATTTTGTTTTACCTGTTTCTGACTCTCTCACTTTCATTTACTGATGGTTTCCTAGTCTGAAAATAAAAGATAACTACAACTAGGTAATTACCATTTCTACATTACTTATCCTACTGTAATGAGAAATAATTCATCAATCATAAACCTGTTAATTTTTTTAAAAATGTGTAGCTCTCAAAAATGAGAAATATTTCTTTTATTCTCTCATTTTATGACAGATGCTGAGCCACAAGCAGGCATTATATCTGCCTTGCTTTCTGCCACAAGTGCTGAAGCACAATCAAACTCATTTTATAATCCAGTGATTTTCTGAGTTCGCCATCCTGCCTGAATGCTGGTTTCCCTTTCTTCTTTTCTCTTTTTTCCTCTCACTAACTACACTCCAAAAGTCTTATTATACCTTACAAATTCTACAATGAACAAAATGGCATTACCATCCCCGGAGTTTATGCTGTTGATTAGGATTCCTGAATTCCATAACCAAATGACAAATGACTTTGACTTTAGGGAGCTCTCTCTTTGTGTCAATTGCTGAATATTCCCTTTCTGAATCTTACTTTCATTTTTTTTAGCCCTGAAAGAGAAGTACGACCTGACCTACTTTCTAAATTTATATTATATTGCACTTTACCCTCACTTCTAACAACCCAATTTATTTCACTGCTTTGGAGAGAGAGAAAAAAAAATAGGAACATATTTCTTGGTGAATAATTAAGTAAACTCTTACCAAGCTCATCAGTTCAAAATGAGACATGTGAAACTATTAAAGAAATAGAGAAAAAATGAAAACTTATAGTTTGCCATTTAATTGAAAGGTCAAGAAGGTAAAAATAGCGGCTGGGGTCATTCACAGTCATTAAAACACACCACCCTGATAACTTTCTAATAAGTTATTCTCATTTTCCCAGTGAAGATATTGGAAGATGGAAATTAAGATATAAGATATAAAAAAGTAAAAGCTCAATGTAGAATTTAAGAACAGAGAAAAGAGAGAGTAAGAAAGTATAATATCAATAATAAAAGAAAATTCCCAGAGAGGAACAGATCAATGTCCAGATTTATAGGAACAAATACAGTATATGAAGAAAACTCTGAAAGCTTCCAAGGAGAAAGAAAAATCAACATGCAGAATATCTGGGATTTGAAAGTTTTCAGAAGTCAAAACAACAATGGTTTTACATGCAGAAATAAGTTAGTCTGATTTTTTAATTCATTAAATGACTCTGGATACTTTAAAAATAATAAATTGCAATGAAAGCAAAGAAGTCAGTTAGTTGGCTTATCACACTAATCCAACTAATATGATGATGATAATGAGGATGGAAAATTGTTGATAGATCTTAAATAGAATCAACAGGAGTGTAGATATAATGAATCCCAAGGAGGGCAGAGAGTCATACCAGCTTTCTAAAATCCCATGGATACTCTCTAGATAGTCTCCTTGTGACTCCAAGTGGTAAACATTGTATCTGAACATAAACATAATCTGGAAGATTGGGAATTCCTTTCAAGAAACCAATCAATCTTTACTTTGCTTTCCCTAAATCCCATATATACACTCTTTTATCTGAAAATATGGAAGATCTCTAAAGCACAGTTGGCTCTCCATTCAGTTTCCATTTTGTACCCAAAGTACCCCTCAAAAAAAAAAAAAACAAGTAAAGAGGAATTATAAAAAATATTTAAAAACTAAATTTTAAATGACATGGAAAGATGGCTATACATTGTCAAACAGTGATGAAATAATTATATTCCTTAGAGGTTTGGAGGGAGAGTCACCTATTATTAAAGTGGTCGCAGAGGTGGGGATTCAGGCAGTTTATTGAAGTATGGGTGTTTTATAGGTCTTAGAGTAGGCGAGGCATTGCGGAGAATATAGCATAAATTATAGGGCGGACATGACAACCACATTTGTGGGTAGTGTGTAGAAGAGCCTGATTTGAGAGATCTTTACTACCATCTGTAACAAATAAGAGAAACAGTTCTTGAATGTTTGAAGGCATTTCACTGACCTTGCTTGTAATCAAACTAATACAATCAATGTAGATATAATTTCACCCCAACCATTTTTGAACACTCATTATATTTTAGATTCTCTTTGTCTGGTAGCCATGGAGTTGCCTCACTTAGATCTCCCTTCAGGAGAGCCTGCTGGAAGGAACATAGGTCATTGAAAACCTCCAATTGCTGCACTTTTGGATACACCATGAGGTTTACACCAGTACACACTTCCCCTAGACTGCTCCTAGACAATCACTAAGCACAGCAGAAATACTAGAACTGGGCCTCTGTTGCCTAATGGAGAATTCTTTTCACAGGAATCTTTTGCTCGAGATTCATATTGGCAAGACCAAAGCTTTCTCAGAAGTGCCCTGAAGTCTGAGCATCTTCCTGCTCAATCCTTCCTTCCCTCTTTCTTTGCCCCAGTATCTAATCAGCATCATGGTAGAAAGCCCTCTCTGCCTTCACAGGCATTTCCTGTGACTTTCCTGCACGTCTAATTCCATCCTGATGTCTGCTTTTCAGAGTATCCAAATTGACACACTCAAACATGTCTCCGTAAGAGTTAAAATTAATAATCATTCTTATCATAGGCATTGGAGGGTAAAAATCTATCAGTGCATACCATTCTGAGACAAAGGGCTTGTGCATTCCTTTCAAATTTAATTAAGTCATCGTTCTAAGGTTGGAAGGAACCTTACAGATCATCTAATTCAACCCCACATTTGGATGTATGATTATGGAAGTAGATTGGTTTCAGAAATGGCCTTATTCCCCACCCCAACCTATATCCACAGTCATTCTGTATAACTTTGCAGGTATTCCTATCAAGAGGTGAGAAAGTTTCTCCGCTCTTTGAATCAAGGTTGGTCTTATGTGATGGAAGGAACATTGAGCTAGTTGCAAGCATAGGCCACAAGTCATCCTCTAAGATCCATCTGTTTTCTTCACAGGCCAAAGAGACAAGTCAAATGAGGATGTGATGGGAATCATCACCCCTGCATTCTTCAAGTCCTTGATGGTGGCACTAATTTCTGAACTCTCTCAAGGAATACAGTATTACTTTTGGTTTAGTATTTTCCTAGCAGAGGCAGTTCTAATGGCTTCCATTTGGCCTTCCTACCACAACAGCCCTCACTCCACAGGTTAAGGGACCAAAATGGGGGTTCTTTCAGTTGTTGAGTTTCTTTTAAGACAATATAATGTCATTTATGCAGAGTGTGAGCTGGGGATTTGAAGCCCTGCAGTTATCCTTTTCTTTCACTTCTTGCTCCAGTGTATATAGTAATAAACAACAATCACATCATATCTTTATATTGACAAAATGCTCTAAGGTATCAAATACATGGTCACCCTGAACTTTGCCTATTTTAAATATTTAATTAGAAGTATTCAATGTGATATTTTGTGTGACTCTACCGCCATATCACATAGAATATCAGAGCCTTTTTTGTCATAGGAAATAGAGTCATTATTTCCTTTAAATCCAATCAGATTAAAGGACTAATTCTAAAAACTCTAGAAGCACGTCAGAATATTCATCCTCTAGAACCATTCTTGTTACCAAAATCTGTTGTCAGTCAGGGTTCTCCATAAAAGCAGAACCAACAGGATATATGTAAATATATATAAACAGACTTATGAATATGAGGAATTGGAAGGGTTAGCAAGTCCAAATTCTGTAGGGCTGTCTGGAAGCTGGAAATTCTGGTAACAGTGATGTTGAAGTCTGGAGCCTGAATTCCATAAACTGGAAACTTAAGGAGCAAAGTGTGTAGTCTTGACAGAATTTCTTTTTCTTCCCAGAACTCTCAGTTGTTTTCATTTAAGGTTTTCACCTGATGAGATGAGGCCCTTCCCATACTAATGAAGGTAATATGCTTTACTTAAAATCAACTGATTGTAGATGCTAACCTCATCTTACAAAATATCTCCACAGTAACATCTAGGCCAGCATTTGAACAAACAACTAGACCCTATAACTTAGTCCAGTTGACACATAAAATTAACCATCACACCACTCTCTGCCCCAATTCACCTCATCATCCTCTTCCTCACCCTCTATATCCATCAATCCCTAAATTTAAACAACTATAACTCTAAAATACTCTTCCTCTTCTCTTTTACTACTTCTTCATGGCACAGGCCCTATATGCCCATTTGCATTACTGAAATAGTTACCATCCTTACTCCTTTCCTCTAACATTTTTCTCCTCAAATTAATACACAATATTGTCAGAGTGCTATTTTTAAATTCAAATTTAATGTAGTATTTTTACCAGCTACCTTAAAAATACTTTGTCTCAAGGATAAATTATTTATTTTTTGCAAAGTTTAAAAGGCCCTTCACGATCTGAACTTTGCCTTCTTTTCCTTACTAATAACCCTTCCCTAATCATCTCTTTGCCACCAAAATTCTGGCATTCTGTGGATATTACAGGCATGTCATGTACTTTCTTCTCACTATGTTTTTTTTCACATTTTATTTCAGTAGAAATAACTTTTTGGCCCATCCTTATCATGTCCTTTATGTCTCACCTCAATGGTAACCTCATCTGTGATATCTTCCTTTTTATGTGCTTCCCTCATGAGGTCCTAGAGAAACTGCATACTTACCACATTGTACTGTAACTGATTGTTTACTTGCCCGTGTCTCTTTGACTTTTTAAAATTTTTGATCACCTAAGCTAGCAGGACCACTGAATGAAGTATTACAGTGATACCTACATGGGCCACTGTCCTCCCTTTATGATGCCACAAGAATTACTAAATGACCAAGGCCAAGGCCATGGGTCCTGGACTACGTCTTTGTGTCCTTAACTTAATTCAACCTTAACACTGTCCTAGATACATTGTGGGTGCCTTCGTTGGGTTGTTGATAGAAAAAATGGATGCGTAAATGCTATCTTCTAGCAAAATCTTCCCCTTTCCCTAATGAATAGTGGAAATTCACTCCCGGAGATTCACTGTAAAACTTGAAGCTTCGGTTAACTTTCAAAGCATTAATTTACAAGGGAAAGGCAACACTTCAAATTTAAAGGCATGTAAGGCAGTTACCTTAACGTGAGTGCTGAGTCCCTGTGGTAGTTTTTCTGGCTCCATGAGTGGAAAAGCAGGGGTTCATCAGGTCAGAAGAATTGGGAATAAGTGAACATGACAGGAAATAACAGCTTCTTAACTAGTTTCACTTTTCCACAGATTTTTTTTCTTCATCCTCAGCTTCTGAACACTTGCAGATTGTTCCCTATACCTTTTTCTAAATCCAGTTAAATCTTTGCCTTCTTTAGATTATTAAACTATATAACTAATCTTTTTGTCTTCATTAGTGTAACGTAAACCTCAGCCTAATTCATCCACATTATGAAAAATTACAAAATAGTGGTATTTTTTATTAATGAAGTTTTATTGAAACAATATTCGTAATTGGACATTTGGCATTATTTTTGCAGACGGAGCGAATTGAGAAGAGCAATATGGCTTTTCTTCCTCCTGCATCAAATTTTTTGGCCTCAAAATATACATTTTTAGGATCTTTTCCGATTCAGTAGCAGCCTGGAATACCTACTTTCTCTCAGCAACCACATGGAAAGGTTCTGAAGGAACCCATGGGTATTTCAGAGGCCACCAGTATACCACAGACACCAAACACATTAACATCAAGATTTATATATAGACCAAACATTGGTGATCCAAAAAGCTCTCCAAAAAAGAAAAATGCAAGTTAGTTTTCTTGCTGGATAAGATAACTTAGAAGCACTTTACATAAATCACAAAAGCAATAAAGAAACAAAAAATCTATATTTCATTGCTTTCCTACTTAATGGATTTTATATTTCATTTTAAGAAAGCAGGATAAATTGTGGTTTGACGTTTAAGCTAAAAACACAATTGTAAAAATAGTTTTGTTCATCCTTCAAGCAACAGGGTGACCAAATCTCTTACAAACCACTAGGGCCCAACCCTGACCACCCATTTCTCTGGTCATGCTTGGACTGTCCCAAAACAATCTGTCTCCAATTTCCCAGGTGAGTCAAAGGCTGAGGCTACATCCCTTAGTTTCATATTTCTAATCTGGAAGAATTGTCCCAAGTTTCTAGAGGGTAAAACTAGTTCTTGATCTGAGGTCGGAGGAATTTGAAAGTGGTGATCCATTCAGGCATTGATACATTTTATAGCCATTAATAGATCATTTAATCTATTAGAACCTCAAATTCCTCATACTCAAATAAGAAGGTATAAATATAAAATAATGTCACCTCGGGTTTGCATAATGTTCCACAGTTTGCTAAACTTTTGTGTGTGTTTTCTCACATGCTCTTTAACAGAAATTATATGAGAGACACTAGGCAGATATTAGCATCCTTATTGTAGTGATGAGGTTAGTAGAGAAAACTAACTTTTCCACATTCACAGCAAGTAACTAGCTTTAGCAAACAACAGCATGCAAACATAGGTCTTTTGGTTCATTTTTTTTTAAAGATTTATTTATTTTTTATTTATATATCCCCCCTTTGCTGCTTGTGCTCGCTGTGTTCATTTTTGCTTTGCATTTTTCCGTGACTGCTTATCTCCCCCTGCTGTGTCAACTCACCGCGCCGCGGCTTGCCTTTGCCAGGAGGCCCTGGGAACCCAACCCGGGGCCTCCCATGTGGTAAACCAGAGCCCAACCAATTGAGCCACAGCTGGTTCCCCTTTTGGGTCTTTTGTGGCTATACTGGGCTGCTTTGCAAATTTCCTTCCAGTTCTAATATTCTTTGATTGTAATTCTTAATGCAGTATGACTGAAGCCCAGCAACACAAAATTATGAGATGAAATTTACTGTATCTCTTCAATTCCAAATTGTTGAGATCCTATGTAGTAGGTTCTATGCTAGATTCCAAGAATTCAAAGAGAATAAAACTGTTCATGTTCACTGCATAGCAAAATTTTTTTACAATAACCAAGCCATATGACTATTTTCTCAGATCAATGCTGCCTATCGTAGGTATTTTTATCCTCATTTTAGAGGTGAATAAACTGACTCAGAGGGGCTGTCAAAGAAAGTCTTAGGGCAAGAAGGACTTAGAAAGGAAAAGAAAATTGTTTATTGTAAAAATGTGAAGGAAATCAAATTTTTGAAGGACTGGCTTTCCAAAGTTAAAAAAAAAAGTCCAGGATTATGACAAATAATCTAGGTTTAATTATTTTAGGGACCAGAATCAGATAAAACATATAATTTCAGTTTTAATTTATCAATCAGAGTCTAGTAGAAGGAACAATAAATTCTTATTGAAAGTGTAAAGAAAACCACATGATCACAAAATAAAGGAACTAAATAAAGGCACAGTTCTTCATTTTAATCATTATCTCTGGTTGGCAGTTTTGTTTTTGTTTTTTTGGTTTTTTTTTGCATTTTTAATTTTTTTAATTATACATATATATATGTTTAGGATATACTGATTACATAAATGTTACACAGAAATTTTAGGAGTACCCATATGCCACCCTCCCACACCTCCCACAACCTCCCACATATATATCCTTCATCAGTGTGGCACAATGCCTGTGATAGATACACACATTTTGGGGCCTTGCCATCAAGCATGGACCATAGTTCAGACTGTAAACTACCTTCTCTCCCATACAGTTCTGCATGATACATGATGATATAAAATGGCCTATATCCTCCATTGCAACATCACCCATGACAATTCCCAAGTCCCCCAAAAAAAACCCATATTACAATTGCCCGTCCCTCTCCCTGCCCCCAAAGCATTCAGTGACCCTGGCTCCACATAATTTGGTAATTTCTTCCACTGCATGTATCACAAGTCTATAACAGGACACCAACAAGTCCATTCTAGTCCATAGTTCTTCCCCCAATATCGAGGAGTCTGGCATGGTGATGTCCCCTCCTCCACCAAGTGAGGGGGAGCTTATATCCCGTGGATACAATGAAAGAGTTGATCTGCCTGCAGCTGCAGGCTCTCTCCATTCCCCAGGATAGCCGCCGTCGATCATCATCTCCTCACTAGGAGTCCTGGGTCAGTCCACTGGGCTGTAGAGTAGGAGTTGCAGGTCCAAAGAGCCTCTGGACCCAGTTGGCACATGGACAGCGCATAGGCTCTGGTCTCTGGAAGTACACCTAAAACTCTGGCATCAAATATAGGTTTGAATGGAAGAGACCGATGGACCATGAGCAGTGAAGACATATTTCCGTCAGTCTCTGTCACTCTCAGGAGCAAGGGTTCCAAATTAGGGCCCACTGGTAAGGCACCAAACTGGGGCTATCTGGGTTGGCAGTTTTTTGTAGGTAATTTAATGGCATTTAATTTTTCTATTTTCCTAATTATTAGTTTATAATATACATTAATATTTTTTATAAAATTTTTAAAATAATTTTTTAAAAAGATACTTAGATTGCATAAATGTTACACAAAAGATATAGGGATTCCCCTATGCCCCACTCCCCACACTTGCTGTACCTTCCCACATAAAAATCCTTTGTTAGTTAGTGTGGCACTTTCATTGCAATTGATAAACACATCCTGGGGCTTTGCCACTGAGCATGGACCATAGTTTACATTGTAGTCTACACTCTGTCTCACACAGTTTTGCATGTTATATGATGATATAACATGGGTTATATCTGTCATTGCAAAGTCATTCAGGACAATTCCCAAGTCCTGAAAAAGCCCCAGTATTACAACTTTTTTTCCCTCTCCCTGCCCCCAGGGCCTCCAGTGGTCACTGCTTCCACACCAATGTTGTAATTTCTTCCATTGCTAGAATCACAATATGTATATAGTAGAATACCAGTAAGTCCACTCTAATCCACAGTTCATTCCCCAATCCTGAGGATTCTGGGATGGTGATGTCCACTCCACCTCTAATTGAGAGGAAGGTTTGATCCCATACAGCTGATAGATGGGACTCTCTTGCTTGCAGTTGTTGGCTTTCTTGTTTCCTTGGTATGGTGGTTGTCATTCCTCACCTCCCTGTTAGTTGTCCTGGGTGAGTCCAATGAACTGGAGAGTAGGTGTTGCAACTCTGCTGAGGTTCTGGGCCCAGCTGGCACAGGGACAGCCCAAAGATTCCAGTCTCTTAGACATAAACCTACAAACTCCAGCACCAAGTATAGGTTTAAATAGAAGAGACAGATGAGCCCTGTGTAGGGAAGACATAATTGAGTCCACGTCTGTCACTCTCAGGAGGACAAACTCCAAAGCAAGGCCCACTGGCAAGGCATGAAACTCCAGAGCTATCTGACCTGACCATAGGACCTGGATGTCTTCAGAGCCATCAGAATCCCCACTATTTAGGGTAGTATCCACTTTGGCAGTCTATGAGATCCTGCTGAGATTTACATAAGCGTTACCTCTGGGATGACCTCCCGATTCACTTTGAAGTCTCATAGCCATATAAACTCATTTGCCTTTACGTTTTCCGCCTTTTATTCAAGGTATTTTTCCAGTTGCATTGCTAGTTGGTACTTGGTAGTAATTCCTTGGTGCCAGGGAGGTTCAACCCCAGGGGTCATGTCCCATTCTGGGGGGAAGGTAATTCATTTATATGCTGAGTTTGGCTTAGAGGGAGGCCACATTTGAACAACAAGGAGACTCTCAGGAGGCAACTCTTAGGCACCCCACAACACTAGGCTAAGTTTCAATTTCAAGAACAAAGGCTCATAAGCATAGTCATCAATGTCAAGGACCCATCAGTGGATCATCCTCCTTTGCCAGTCTTTGCCCCTGCACTTGGGTGAGTGTTGCTGCTCCATTAAAGATTGTGGCAGAACTATCCAGGATGGGAATTCAATGTTCTCTCAGTTATTGTGTGAATCTCCACCCACTGTGACAATGCCCCATGAACATTTGAATATATTTATATACCTTACATGTATGTCCAGGTGAACTTCCTCCCATGTATCCCCCATCACTGACACTCCACACCAATAATCCTTCCCTGCCCTACTTGTAACCTATCTGTGATCCAAAGCTTCTTCAAAAAATAAAGCCATTAAAATAGCCAAATACAATTAATAGTAAAATGAAATAATAATGATAGCTTTAAATATAAGAAATAAAATACATGTGAAAATTTTTCAAAAAACTAAAAATAAAGTAAAATTAAAAGACTGGGATATTAAAATATAATGAACAATTAAAAAAAATTTTTTTGACATTTTGCCTTTCATCACTGCAATATCTGGTGTCCTGTATGTACAGTGGCATTTTCTTCCATTTATTCCCCAGTGTCTTACTATTTTTCATTTTGTTTTCAAAGAAGTTTTAGGTCACAATAAAGTCACATACAGAATACAGGGGACTCTCATATACCCAACATCCTCCCCTCTTCCCCCTTCCTGTATTAATATCTTTTTTAATGTGGATGGTATCTTTGTTATAACTGGTATACAAATAGTGAAACATAGCTACTAAACATGGTCAATGTTTTGTATTATGGTTTACATTTTAGACTGTACACTTTTATAAATTTTGATGATATTTAACATGGTCTGTGTCTATCATTGCAAAATCATGTAGAATACTTCCATTGTTCACTAAATATTCCCTGTTTGATCTATTCAATTCCTCCCTCCCTCTGCCTTTGGGCCCATGGCAATCCCCTGGCTTCACTCTCTGGATGACAAGAGTCATAGTTACTTGCAACAACACTGAGATCTTGACACACTAGTTTGTCCTCCCTTATTAGGAATTGCCTATGCTCTTGAGAGGCTCCCACCTCTCTGTTTGTGAACAAATCAGTCCCCCCCAAGATGGGAGTCCAACTCTTTCCTGCTCATTACGTGGGTCTCCACCCACTGATAGAACCATTATGACAAAATGATCACTCACACACTCCCTAGAAGCCTGTTCCAGGTGCTCTGTGTCCCAAATGCCACCCACATCCAACACCCTAAACCAGTAACTCTTCCTTGTCATATTGGCATAAGAGCATTCCCCACTTTGTATTTTCAACCACATACTGCAAATCCCCAGTGTTCACATGGTCACTCTCCCAACCCTCTCCCCAGTTCCCTGGGCCTTCCAACCCACCCTCCCCAATCTATCCACCTGTCAAACCTGCACCACCCAACCCAATAATATCACTACCCTCTTGTCATATCTCTTCAATGTGCAACTACACACTTTCACCTTACCATAGATTACATCCATATGGGTGTTGGCTCACAACTTTATTCTCCCTTTCTATTTCCTGTAAACATATCTTCCAGTTAATAGCTCCCTGAGTCTGCTCAGCTTGCTTAATTCATTTCAGTGGGGTCATGTACTGTTCATCCTTCAATGCCTGGCTTGCTTCACTCAACATAATTTCTTCAAGATTCATCCATGTTACTCCATGTGTTTGTCCTGTATTCCTTCTTACAGCTGAGAAACATTCCATTGTAGGTATGTACCATATTTTGTTTATCCATTCATCTGTTGATGGGCATTTAGGTTGATTCCAACTTTTGGCAATAGTGAATAATGCCACTATGAACATTGGTGTGTATCTATTTGTGTCCTTGCTTTCAATTCTTATGGATATATACCCAGCAGTGGAATCACTGGATCATATGGCAGTTCTATAGTTAGTTTTTTGAAGAACTGCAAAACTGTCCTCCACAATGGCTGTACCATTCTCCATTCCCACCAGCAGTAGATGAGGGTTCCGATTCCTCCACATCCTCTCCAACACTTACAGTCCTCTGATTTTTAATGGCCACCAGTCTAAAGGGTGTAAGATGGTATCTCATTGTAGTTTTGATTTGCATTTCCCTAATAGCTAGTGATGTTAAGCTTCTTTTCAGGTGCTTTTTAGCCATTTATAGTTCTGCCCTGGAGAAGTGTCTTTTCAAGTCGCTTGCCCATTTTTTAAATGGGTTGTTTGTGTTTTTGTTTTCAAGGTATAGGATTTCTTTATATGTGCTCGATGTTAGGCTCCTATCAAACATATGGTTTCCAAACATTTTCACCCATTGAGTAGGCTGCCTTTTTACTTTCTTGATTATGACCCTTGAGGTGCAAAAGGTTTTAATTTTGAGGAGATCCCATTTATCTATTTTTCCTTTTGCTGCTCGTGCTTTGGATGTGAAGTTCATGAAACTATTCCCTATTACAAGGTCCTGTAGCTGCTTTCCTATATTATCTTCCAAGGTTTTTATGGTCTTAGCTCTTATATTTAGATCTTTGATCCATCTTGAGTTGGTTTTTGTATAAGGTATGAGATGGTGCTCCTCTCTCATTCTTTTGGATATGGATATCCAGTTCTCCAAGCACCATTTTTTGAAGAGGCCATTCTCTCTCAGTTGAGTGGGTTTGGTGGCCTTGTTGAATATCAGATAACTATACATGTGAGGATCTATATCAGAACTCTCAATTTGGTTCCATTGGTCAGTATGTCTATCCTTGTGCCAATACCATGCATTTTTGACTGCTGTAGCTTTGTCCTATGTTTTAAAGTCAGGTAGTGTGATTCTTCCAGTTACTTTTTTTTTCAATATGTCTTTGGCTATTTGGAGCCTCTGACTCTTCCAAATAAATTTTGTATTTAGTTTTTCCAATTCATTAAAAGATGCTGTGTTGATCTTTATTGGGATTGCATTAAATCTGTAGATTAGTTTTGGTAGGATAGACATCTTGACGATATTTAGTCTTCCTATCCATGAACAGAGAATATTCTTCCATTTATTTAAGTCTTCTTTGATTTCCTTTAACAGTGTTGTATAGTTTTCTGTTTATAAGTCTTTTACATCTTTAGTTAAATTTATCCTTAGATATTTGGTTCTTTTATTTACTATTGTACATGATATTTTTTTTATTTCCTCCTCAGATTTCTCTATATTGGAGTACAGAAATGCTACTGGTTTTCTGAGCATTGATCTTATAACCTGTGACTTTACTGACCACATATATAAGTTATAGAAGTTTTATTGTCGATTTCTCAGGGCTTTCTATGTATAGGAGCAGGTTGCCTGCAAAGAGTGAAAATTTAAATTCTTCCTTTCCAATTTGGATGCCTTTTATATCTTTTTCTTGCCTCAATACTAGAGGAAGTACTTATAAGACAATGTTAAATAGGACCGGTGATAGTGGGCATCCTTTTCTTGTTCCTGATCTTAGAGGGAAAGATTTTAGGATTTCAACACTGCAGATGATGTTACTACCCCCCACTGCGGCAACGCGCCGAGACTGGTCACTGTGCAGGCGTGGCTTTCCCCGCTTGTGGGCGGCTTCTGCTTCCATTCACAGCCGGCTCTCAGTTCGCGGGTGGCTGGCTGCGCTCCATTCGTGGGTGACCTGCCCTGCCCGTGGCGGCTTTTGCCTGTCCGTGGCAGCGTTTTGCCCTGCCCATGGCGGCTCTGGCCCGCCCATGGCGGCTTGCCATTCTCAAGGCGGTCTGCCCGCTAGGAGAGGTCCCCAGGAACCGAACCCGGGGCCTCCCATGTGGTATGCCGGTGCCCTATCCACTGGGCTATCGAGCCGGCCCCCACATATATACCCTTTATCATGTTCAGAAAGTTTCCTTCTATTCCTATCTTTTGCAGTGTTTTTATGAGGAAAGGGTGCTCTATTTTCTTGAATGTTTTTTATGCATCTATAGATATTATCATGTGATTTTTTTCCTTTCATTTTGTTTATGTGGTGTGTTACATTGATTGATTTTCTTATGTTGAACCATCCTTGCATATCCTGGATGAAACCCACCTTGGTCATGGTGTTTAATTCGTTTGGTGTGTTGTTGATTGCAATTAGCAAGTATTTTGTTGAGGATTTTAGCATCTAGGTTCATTAAAGAGATTGGTCTGTAATTTTCCTTTCTTGTTGTATCTTTGTTTGGCTTTTGTATTAGGGTAATGTT
>PVKH010021875.1:0-14243 GCA_004027955.1 Chaetophractus vellerosus
CAAATTTAGTGGCTTAAAGTACCACAAATTTGTAATCTTATGGTTCTGTAGGTCAGAAGTCTGACAGTTTCAGTGGTCCAAAAACAAAGGTGTAGGCAGGGCTGCTTTCTTTCAGAAAGCTCGAGGGCCACTCTTCCCTTGTCTTTTCCAATTTCTAGGAGTCTTCCACCTTGTTGGCTAATGGCTGCAGTCTTCCATCTTCAAGCCATATGCGGTGGGTTGTGTCTTTCTAAGGTTGCATCACTCTTAATTTCTGCCATCATGGTCACATTTATGTCACAGATTACCTGAGGGAGGCTTGTGATTACACTGGGCCCACATTGAGAATCCAGGATAATCTGTCTCCCCATATCAAGGTATTAAATTGCATCAGCAAAATCTCTTTTAACATGTAAAATAACATATTCACAGGTTCATGGAATTAGGATGTGGATATTTTGGCGGGGGGCGGGGGGATATTCTGCCTACCACACTGGGTTTTGATTTTGTTCCCAGCCATTGTCTTATTTTATGCCAGTGTTAGTATATGATTAATTTGTGCTGATTCTACTGCCAATATTCAGCTCTCTTTGCACTCTTGGTTCTCTGCAGTCTCAATTTTAGAGTTGATTTTTAAAAAATCATAGTTGAGGTTTAAGAAATAAATATCAGGTTTTCTCTCTAACTTCCAAAAGTCAATATTCATTTCCTAAGTAAACAAAACTAAAATTCTCTTAGATTAGTAAAAATAACTGTATTAATTCAGGACATTGTGTTGTATCCAAGCTGTCTTTTGTAATTCTCAGCTGGAAGAATTTAGTTTTGAAAATCTATTTAAAAATCTATTAAAAATATTTTCATATGAAATCTTGATTAAAATATTTTCATATGAAATCTTGATTAAGGGTAAATTTTATAGGGCCTTAAAACACCAGTTAAAGCTTCCTTAAAACATACAGCTCCTAAAGGCTAGTAATACTTCTAATTCCAGATGACAAAGAAATATGCCCTGTATACATAAGTCTCATTAACAATGTTATGGCTTTAAAAATCTGCATGTAGTAATTGTTCTAAAATAATTCATGGAAAAAAAAATCTCCAAACCGAGCCCAATAACAGGACTCCATCTCTGTTTTTCCAGGAATGATTACCCATCAGAGAAAATGTTTTCTAGCTTATGGGTTTCTGAAGTAGTCTTCCTATCCTGAGTTTTGACAATGTTCTGTCTTGGTTTAGCTCATCATGTTTTCATTATCGCACCATATTGGAAACGAGTCCTGTTATTGTCCAGTAACTCTGCCTAGAGTCACTGGATAACACTAATATATAATTCTCCACTGTTTTCACCCTCAGCATCATCCTTAGCATTCAATCACCAAACAAAATAGGTGTAGTGAAGTAAGCCAGACCTCAAAAAATAGATATGTTCCTTCTGAAAGACACATGTGTCACTTGGTAAACAGTAACCCGGGGGGGAAAGCATTTCCATTATTCGTTCAGGACACCAATCATACAATCTAAAGTACATTTTCACAAATGTGTAATAAAATCCAGTTAATGGCCTTCATGTGTCAATGCCAACTGCATCCATTCAACAATAGGTGGTTGTTTCTAGTTTAACCTTAATTGAGAGGAGTGGTAGATACCCAGAATCAATCAATGAATTTCTGTGGATTCAAAAGAGGATTCTTATGTAATCCTAATGAATTCTGGCAGCTGGCATTTGTATAGCTTAATGGCTGTCATAAGTACAGGGAAAAGTTGAAACGGTGGTCAGGTTTCCTTTTAAGATTTTTGGAAGGTTTAGTTTTTTAATATTGTTAAAACAAGACTGGATTAAAAAAAAAATTCTGGGTAGTGTGTGTGTATGTATGTATAGATGTGTGCATGTTGAAAGTAAAAGATAAGTAAATAAACCTTTTCCTAAATAAAAGTTTTTTCTTCATCAAAATTCCAATCTAAATTGAGGTTAATTCTAGAATATCTGATGACTTATCTAATTATCTGATTTTCATTTAGTAATTGCATTTTCAGATATAAATGTTTTTTCATTGTGTGATTCTTTACTGTTCTTACAGCATGTTCACATATTTTAGATTCTTTATGGTTATTTATAAGATTATAATGTTGGTAGTACAGTTATCATGGCCAATATACATAATGTCAGTATATATATTGTGTATTGATATACGCACATACACACATACTAAGGCAAGAAAAATTATGTGCCCAAGGTTAGTGCACTTAACTTACATAAATTGGATCTTTCCTCTTGATCTGCTTATGATTAATAACATGATTGTCCCACTGTATCCTGCACTATATAAGGTCTCTGGTCAACAGTGCTTAGCAATGGACTGTCTGGCATCCCTCCTTTATTCTGAACACCAAAAAGTATTAGGGTATTAAAATTACTTATATTAAAAGTTATATTCTAGATGCAAATAAATTTTAATAAAGTTGATTTTATTCTTCATAAGGCCATTTTCTTACTTATTTGCAAGATTAACAATAAGCTTATTTTTCCCTACACAGCTCATTTAAAGTTACAAAAATTTTTTCAACTATGAAAGTTTGATTTTTTTATAAGGCTTACTTGGTATTTGCCAGTCCGAGAATAATGTCCTATTCTATGTTAAAGAGTGAAACTAGAAAATGATCTTTTATAAATTATTGTCTTTGGTATAATATGAAGCCAGAGAGAAGGAATCTTCAACTCACCATGGGATTCTCCCTGCTGGCCATGTGTCGAAACAGTTTCTAGTATTCTCTCTTTGCCCCACAGACATGTGGAAACAACACAGCGAATTACATGATTTTCTCTTACTATCTTAGTTTACCCATGCTGTTACAACCAAATATCACAGGCTACTTGGCTTAAACAATAAATATATGGTTTGCAGTCAAGAAGTCCAAAACCAAGTTGTTGGCAGGACTACGTTTTGTCTGAAGATGGCATCATTTAGATAGTTACTTGCTGGTAATCTATAAATCAATCTCCGCCTCTATCACATGGCCATCTGTTTCCTTCTGTCTCCTACTCTTGACTGTGCCCAAATTTCCTCAATTTAAAAATGTCCAATAAACAGAGTCTGGTATGTGATAGCCCAGGATCAAAGTGGTGGTTGAGTCATCACTCATAAATCTCTCCAATCTACTGCAACAATACAACTTACTGCCATAATGCAAGGCCTAGGCTACCTGTTCCTTCTATTATTGTTCCTTTCGAAGTCTAAGCAACTTGCTAGTTGAGTGTAGAGTGTCAATGATCTGTCCTACCAATTTTAATTAGTCCTCGTTGGAATAGCTACTTCTTTATACAAGGCTCCAGGATCCATTAATTATTAAGGAAGAGGGTGTTGGCCCTCAAACAACTAATAGGATGATACCTTAGTTTGCCGAGGTTGCCGTAACAAAATACCACAGACTAGTTGGCTTAACAGCAACAATTTATTGTCTCACAGTTATGGAAGCAAGAAGGCCAATATCAAGGTGTCAGCAAAGTAATGCATATTATGAAATCAATAGCATGACATGGCTGTTGGGCAATCCATAACTCAATATCTGCCTTTATCACACAGTTGTCTCTCTCCCAAACTGTCTAGTTTACTCAGTCAACTATAACAAATACCAAAGACTAATTGCCATTAAAAAAACAAGACTCTCTTTTCTCACAGTTTTGGAGGTTGGAAGTCAAAAATCAAGGTGTCCACAGGTTCATGCTTTTCCTGAAATTTGTAGCGTTCTGGTGGTGGCTTGCTAGCAATCCATAATACAATCTTTGCCTATGCCATATGGACATCTCTTTCCTTCTGTCTCAGATTGTACCCAAATGAGCTGCTTCTATGGACTCCAGTCATATTGGTTTAAGGCCGACCCTGTCTTAGTTTGGTCTCACCTTATACATTTTCAAAGACCCTATAGCAGTTTAGTATTGTTTACAAATTCCAAAAATAGATATTGGATTGTGTTTGTAAACTAGTCTGTTCCTCTGAGCATATTAGATTGTATTAGATTAGGAGGTTTTACTTTTACTTTAGTAAACCAAGATTAGGGCTTTTATTTGACCATGTCATTAGGGTGATGCGGTTTGAGTCCCTGTCCCCCTCCCCCTTTGTGGTCTATATAAATGAATGCTCATTCAAAGACAGGGAAGTAATATACACAAAGACAGAGATCACAATGAGTTTAGTTTTGGACATTAGAGCCCTGGGGAGAGAGCTGAGCCATTTGTCTGATAGTTTGTAGTTGAAGAGATCAGAGCTCTGGACAGCTGAGAAAGCTAAGAAAGAAATGATCTCTGGAGAGAGAGACAAGCCTTATGCTAGTCTACAACTGAGATCAGAAGAAGCTAGGACAAAGGAGCCTTAGGAGGAAGAAGAAGGCTGAACCCTCACAGAGACCGGCAGCTGTCTTGCTCCAATATGTGGCAACAGACTTTGGTGAGGAAAGTAACTTACTTTTTATGGCCTTGTGACTGTAAGCTTCTAACCCAAATAAATATTCTTTACAGAAGCCAACAGATTTCTGGTATTTTGCATCAGCACCTCTTTGACTGGCTAATACAGACCCTATTAACAAATGAGTTCATATTAACAGCAATAAAAGGAATGAGACAGATTCATTAAAAAAAAATTTCTATCACTTATGAAACCACTTTCTAATCTTTCATTCAATAACTCCTTAAATTTTTTTCTTTACTTTTAAAGGAACTTTAGATTACATAAATATTTCACTGAAAATACAGGGGATTCGCATGTACCCAACCTGTTCCCACTCCCATACTCTCCCCCATTAACAGCATCTTTCTTTAGTGTGATGCACTTGTTACAATTGATAAACACACAGTGAAGCATTGCTACTAAGCATAGGCTATAGCTTACATTATGTTTTACACTTTCACCACTCAGTTTTATAGCTTTTGACAAATTGTATAATGGCTTGTGTCTGTCATTGAAATACTATGCAGAATGATTCCAGTGTCTCAGAAATGTCTCATATTACACCTATTCTTTCCTCTCCCTTGCCTCAGAATCTCTGGTGACCACTGTCTTTATATATATCTTACAAGTTCTTCCACTACTAGAATGGTAATAAGTCTACTTTAGTCCATAGTTGCAGTCCCTCTTACGTTTGTTTGTTCCTCTATCTTGAGGACTATTGGGTTGATGATGCACACTCTGCTTTTGATTGAGAGGGGGCTTAGATCCCACAGATAGGTGTAAATGTCTTGCTTGCAGTTTCAGATACTCTCCGGTTCTTGGGATGGGTGTTGCCCATCATCATCCCTTTGTCAGTTGTCCTGGGTGAGTCTGACGAACTAGAGAGTAGGTGTTCGCTTCAGCTCTGCTGAGATTCAGAGCTCACCCAGCATATAAACAACTGGAAGATTTAAGTCTCTGGGACAGTTATTTAATGGGTATAGTGCTAATTATAGGTTCAAATAAATGGGGCAGAACAATCATGTGTATGAAAATTATGAATGAGTTTAACTGATACCCTGGAGAGATATGTTAATGAGTCTAACTCTGATACATTGGGGTAGATGGGTTATCATATGTTCAGAGGTAAGTCTTATTGATGGTGTGCCAATTTCCTGGGGTTGTCTGCCCTGCTTATAGTGTCTAGATGTCTCTAGAGCCTCCAGGAGCACCCGTACTGATAGTGATGGCTTACAATGTGCCAGGCAAGAAGAAAAATATACACACTCCTTACATTCATAGAGTTTACATTCTAGGTAGGAAGGATAATGCTATTAATCAAACTATTATACATATCAACCATTGCAAATTGAGTTAAGCGCTACAAAGGAAAATTCCAGGTGCTGTGAGAAGGAAGAGTGAGGTTATCATTGGGCTTTTAAACTGGACAGGGCTTTTAGAAAAGCATTTTTTGCCACTTCAATGAATTTATAAAGGATTGTCTTTGACCCTAAATTCAAACATTTTTCCTCTTTGTTCATCCTTCGGTTCAAATATCCATCATTGTTATTGTAGCCTGAAGAAAATATTTTTTATTATATATATTTATTTTTTTTGATATTACTTTATTATTGTTATTCTTAGTAGTAGGAGTAGAATTTAGATTTTTTTCAGAGGTGTTCTCTCTTTTACAAATAACTATCAACATCATATTAGATATTCCCACCCAGAGAAATTCCAAACTAGTGTTTATATAAAACTATCTCTTCTGGAAACTGATACAGACATATGAAATTTACCATAATTAGCACATTTGAATCGTCCATGTCTGGTTCTTTATGAATACCACTCTTTCTTCAACATTTTGGGAGAAGATTTTTAAGTGCTTGGAAATCCTGGCAAATTGGAGATGATAGTAAATTGTGAGCTAGTCATTTTTGTGAAAGAATTTAAACATGTATCTACATAATTGTGTAAAAACCAAATCTTGGACAATAGTTTTGATTTCCAGCCTTGCTTGGTTTGCTTTTGTAGTGTTGAGACTATATAATGAGAAAATTCCTAGGACATCTAAATTATAGCTATCTTTTCACTCATAGACTTAGGCATCCCATTTTCCTAAAATGTTTTCAGAAAACTATGTTATATAATCATAGCTTTTTGTTATTGGAAAATGTAAAATAACAGTCTGAGTAAACCCTGCTCCCCATTTTTTTCTTGAAGCAAGATGTTGCTATAGTGTGTTAGATTGAATTATGTACCCCAGAATAAAACATGCTCTTCATCTTAATCCTATACTTATGGATGTAAACCTTTAGTATAGCAGACCTTTTGAAGATATTATTTAAGTGAAGGTGTGACCTAACTGAATGAGGTTGGGTCTTAATCTGTATTGCTAGCATCCTTTATAAACAGATGAATTTAAGACATAGTCAGAGAAAGTCAAAGGGAGAAGCATGCAACTGAATGTCAGTGGGAACCTAGAAGAGAAAGGAGAGGGCATTGATGGTAAAGCCAAAAACTCTAAGGATTTCTGGCCAGCCAGAACTCTACTGACCCTGGGAGAATGCAAGCTTTCATGCCTGTGAAACTGTGAACCAATAAATTCCTGTTGTGTAAGCCAACCAGATTTGTGGTATTCGTCATAGCAGCCTTCCCAACTGAGGCAAATATTCTCTAGGCCTGAAATTAGAATATTTTAACAATGAAAGACTTTGTGAGGAAATACCCTATTTTCCTTACTCATGGTCTGTGTTCCTCTGACCCACCATGGCAAGGTTATATGCCCCTCCTGTGCACTTCTGCTCTCAAAACTGAGTACTGGGAATCGTGCTCCTTATTACTGCTGACCTTCTTTGGGGATGTAAGTTCTTGATAGGCACCTTTCTCAAAATTGAAAGCCTGGTACTTAACACATGATAGGAAGTTACGAGATATTTTCTGGAGTAATGCAACAATTACATTTCCTTAGGCCTTAGATATTCCATAGCAATAAGTCCCAGAATATATCTCATTTTTATATAGACAGAAATAAATATATCTATAAATATGTATATGCTGATATATATGTCATATGATTTATATACTCATGTTATATACTTCTTTCAACATTGAAGATTTATTCATTAATATCAAATATAGAAACTCAAGAAGGAAAATTTTGTTCAGAAATTAATATTGTTTTAGCCCAGTCTTTTGTTCTGCTTTGTTTGTTTGTTTGTTCTGCTTTGTTTGTTTGTTCTGCTTTTTATACTCCCCATCTTGAGAGTTAAGTCAATGTTGCTTTTCTTTACCTATTGGGAATCATTGGGTTGGCTGAATATTTGTTGAAAAATATTTACTTAGCCCACATCTTTTCCTTTGAATTTTTGTAGCTGCGCCATATTTAACATTTATAGCGACAAGAGGATCAATTGAATTGTGTTTTACTTCTGATTGTGGCATATAACAAGTTGGGCTATTTAGCCTTTTGGATCTCAATTCTCTCACCTGAAATTAGGAACAAAAAGGCTTGTGTAAGCTGCCTCAAGAGGTACTTTTGAGGACAAAATAAAATAATAGATGTGATTGTCCAATGAAAGGTTAAAAAAAAAACCAACTCAAGAAATAGAACATGACCTAGAGCCGGTCAACACATTTGCAATTTCTGTGGGCTGATTTAAATATGCGTCCATACACGGTGATATTTTAAAGTCATTTATATGGTTGAGGATGAATAGTTTTATTTTTACTAGATTTCTAAGAAGCATTCAGTTTTCCTTTAAGTTAGAAAATGCAAATTATTTCTTAAATTGAAGATTATTGTCTGCTATTTTTTAAATCTAAAGTGGAGCCCAAAGAGACATAAGCAGTCTTACATCGCAGGCCTGAAGGATTATTGTGATAAATTAGGGAAAGCTTTCTAGAAGAGAAAAAGGGACAAAATGCTATAATGTATGATGTAAATAAAGTATGCAATCCTCTTGGCTATCTGCTGCCGCAGAGCTCAGCTTTGAGGACACTAACAATGTATTTTCATTCCATAAAAACCTTGATCACCACTAATACTACATTTGGTTAGTAAATTACCTCACACGAATACTCAAAAAATCACCTCCCCTGGGTAATAGGAACATTTATAGATCATAGGTAATCCATGTGCCCCCACCCAACTTCCAGTCCCTTTGCAGTTAAATGGGACCATGTGACTAGTTCGGGCCAATTTGCTTTGAGTGGAAATCATCCACTTAAGAAGTACCACATAATCCTTCAGATCTTTCTTTCCCTGCATCAGCAAATTGGAAAGCATGTGTTGAAAGGGCAAAGCTAAATCAAGCTCCATCTCTGACTTACTGCAAGGAAGAATGCTCTCTAGGAGGTCCCCAAACGCATGGCCAACTTAGTTTGACTTAATCTTTTGCTGTGTTAAGCCTCTGATAGTTAAGAAGTTAATTTACTAGAACAGCTATTCCCAGACTGTTTTGATATACCACAGAAAACATTTTTTTATCCATGGTAAAATTCATATCTGCTCCACCTCTACTTCTATAGCAGACTGCTTTGTTTATGGTAAATAGTTAGTTAATTTTGTTTGCCCTTATAGAAAGCTGATAATGCATGTTTCTCATATACCATAAAGGATGTAAGCAATGTGAGGCCAGAGACCATGTCCTAATGTTTGGAATATTTATCCAAGACTAACAGAGGATTCCCTCACTGCTATGCACCAATTATTAAGCAAATTATGACAGGTACAATTATGCAAGGAAAGAATAGGATGCTGGAATGAGTACTACTCATTTATTCTTTAGAATAGGGGTTCTTAACAAGGGGTCTGTGGGCTTGAATTGAAATTCAAAAAAACATTATTCTTGTGAGGACGTGTTGGTGCGAGTGTGATATATTTATTAAGTAATACATAGTATGATGTGGACTTAGTAAGGAGTCCATAGTTTTCACCTCACTGGCAAAGGGTTCCGTGGAACAAAAACGATTAAGAAGCCCTGCTTTAGAAAATCCGTTAGTGTGAGGCAGGGTGCAGTTGTATAAAAAAGAAAAATCATAAGCAGGGTGTGAGTTAGGAAGGAGCTAGGTTTTGAGAAGACGTGCTCTCAGTGTGGTTGCGTAAGCATGGGCGAGAGTGAAACACAATAGAATTGCAGGTAGTCAAGAGTAAATCATTTAGGTCCTTGCAGGCCATGGAATTTGGATGCTATTCTACATGAACTTGAAAATTATTAAAAGGATTTAATAAGAGCAGCAATATGATCTGATTGATTTTTTTATAACAGTTCCTCTAGTTGCTGAGTGGAAAATTTTGATAGAACTTTGGTTAGGATGAAAGGAATGAGACCAATTGGAATGAGAAGTAATTTGGGTATAAGATAATATACCCCTTGTTTAAGGATAGCAATGGAAATACAAAAAAGCATATAAAAATATATTTTTGGGGTGGTACAAAGAATAGATTATTGACTCATAGATTACACTTTGGCTATCCAAAGGAAAGAAAAATCAAAGACCATTTCTAGATTGTTGTCTTTTAGTTATATCAAAGATCAAAGTTATGTGGTGTGACCAAGAAAATGTGGGGGTAGAAAGACGACTGTGTATTGGTTTTACAATTTAGAGCTTATTTAAAAGGGTAAAGTAACCAAATCCAATACTTTGCTCTATCAATTTAATTTGTCATATAATATGCTGATACTTAATTCCTAACAAGATGTCTAATGGAAATAGCCAGATACCCACTCTCAATACTCACTGAAATGACAAAACCAAATGGTCTAGCTGCATTTAGGATTGATCAAGTCAACAAAATCTACACAATTTTTTCACTCATCTGATGCCGCTAACTTACCCTAGCCAATGTGAGAAACAGATTTTGTTTTTTTTTCCCCTACCCTTCAATGTGTTGTTCTTTCTGCTTGCATTCTTTTCCTGGCATGGTGTGATTTGGCTTCCCTGATAAGCGAGGACCTGAGAAGGATCACTGAGAAGCCCTTGATCACAGCTCTCTGGGCCATTAGCTCAGCAGTTTTACTTACTGGCTTTGGCTGCACACAGGCTTCTGTGGTCTGCATCAGCATTTCTAAGGTTATGGGAACAAAGCAGCCATCCTTAGACAAAATGCTTCAGTCTCCTCTTAATATCTCTGTACATGATACATAGGCAGCTCTTTTCCTACCCACATATTGAGGAATGATTTACAGAAACTATCCTTTAAACGGTTTTGTAATAGTCTCATTTTCAAAAATGTATGCTATGTAATACCAGTATGCATTGTTCCAGCTTTGCAGTCGTCCCCATGCCTTGGTGCTTCCCTAGGGGTCATCTGCTTTGCTCACAGCTTTGTTCTAGTCACATTTCTCCCTCCGTTATATTCCATTAGCTCTCTTCCTTGACTAAGAATTAGACCTCTCCTCTGAGATACAGTAAAATAGAGTAGCAGTTAATATGAGGGCATTTAAAGACATAATTTTAGGAGCTTGGCAGAGTCCTGGTCAATTAGTAAATATTCTATAAATGTTAATTATTAGTATTATATCATTGCATTGTTATACCTCTAAACATATCTGAAATTCATATCAGGTTAAACTACTTTAAGGTCTCAGAGATCATTCCAAGCTTTCTATCCTCTTTAGCTATATATCTGCCTAGGTTTTTTTTCAATTTAGTCAACTTTTATTTTATTTTGAAAAACACATATATGCATAAATGAATGTATATGTACATACATATATACATTCTTTTGTAACATTGTTAATGTAATATTATCAGCTTATTTATTAATATATAGATTTACATCTTACACATATATAGTTTAACTTAATTCCCATCAAGTCAAAATGAGAGATATCTTATTAGATGTGTTCAGTAAAATTACTCATAATGATTTAGTTAATTGTTGAGAATACATTTTTTCTTATATATTTTTATGTTGCCTTTTTTAAAAACAATATTTTTATTTATTTTTGTTTTTTAAAGATACTTAGATTACCTATCTGCTTAGGTTTTTGTCTGCAATGCTTGCTTTTTTCTGCTTGATAAATGGTTCAAAGCTAATGGTTCAAAGCCTTTTGACCAAGAACACGTGCTTTGAAACACAATTCAAACCTTTCTTTAAAAATAGCTTTCTTGATTTCCTATATATTATCAATTAAATTGCACTCCTTTTATGTATTTCTCTATGGAGCAGATCACGTTGATATTTAATCAGTTTCAAAGATTCTCTTCTTCTGTGAGCTCCTGAAAACATCATTCATCACCCATGGTTTCACTCATAGAACATAGAACAGAGCCCAATATGAAAGATATCCAAAAGATGTTTGTGAGTGAATGAGTAGAAAATACAACCTTTTGTGAACAATATTATGGTATTTGCTTTATAATAACCTTTCCTAAAGTGTGTTCTGAGGGAAAAATTCTGCCAAAACCTCTTTAATATATATGTATTTGTTCATTTCTGATTGCCCCACTGAAATATAAAGTTTATGAAAGCAAAGATGTTATCTTTGTTGCAAGTCATTCTCTTACATACAGTCATGATCTGTGACTCAGCAGATTGTCAATAAATATTTGTAGAGCGATACATGCTGTGAAATAAATGATTCCCTGGGCAAATAATTTTGGAAACACCCCATGTTGACATATTTCTTCTAGGAATTAATAACACATAAAAGCATGTTAACCAATTACAAAAGGCCTAAAGAAAGAAAGCTATATAACTCTATTTAATTCCAGTATCTCAAAATCATTAAACCAGGAAACATTACTGTTCTTAACACTTGTTACCTAACAACAGCCCTCAATTTTAAGTGCATCATTCTTTGAAAAATCTTGCCTGTGTTTCATTGATATTCTAATAATAGAAAATGTTAGTTTTTTAAATTCTTTGAAGCCATATTTCGTAAGCTTTCATGTAATAACCATGTACAAAACTCTGCCTAGTTTAGCATAGCATCACTTTAATTCAGCAGGTCTGGTTTCTAATCCAATGATCATTTGTTCATGTCTTTGTACATTTCTTTATTTACTCATTTATTCAACAAATAATGAGTGCCAACACGTGCAACACACCATGAACAGAAGAGAGAATATTGC
Organism: Chaetophractus vellerosus; assembly: GCA_004027955.1. Classification (NCBI taxonomy): domain Eukaryota; kingdom Metazoa; phylum Chordata; class Mammalia; order Cingulata; family Chlamyphoridae; genus Chaetophractus; species Chaetophractus vellerosus. Next base: position 12,483 of record PVKH010021875.1, read on the forward strand.
CATCATTGTGGAACTCACATTTTAGTGAGCTATTTTTTTAAGTGTTATATTTACTAAATCATCCTCAATAATTTGGGGTTCACATAAGCTTTATTTCTATTTTACATAGGACTTCATGTTAGTGTTTTGAAATTGTAAATCTATAAACTTCTCTATGATGTTCTTTTTAGGGAAAATTAGGTCATCCATTCTTAAGTCTTTATAATAAGGAAGAAGAAAGAAAGAGGTGGCTTGTCTTTCAAAAGCTGTATCTGTTTTGTCTTTTTGGTTTTAAAAATTGAAGCATTTCTAATGAAGCATTTCCTTAATCAAGGAAAGCAAAGAAATGTATCGAAATGACACCAGTATTTCTCAAAATCCAGAACACTGATAACCTGGACTCCAAAAAGATAAGAGCTGAAGCAAACAGCAATGTCAGGAGAAATAAGCAAACCAGCCCAGATGTCTCTTCTTCTGCTCAACTCTCTTTCCCTAATCCTACTGCTTTCTCTGCTTCTCTAGGTAAATGGCATTCTCTGCCCCCAAATTTACACCTTCTCCATTCGATAGAACAGACTTTCTTCATGTTCTTGCCCAAAATTCAAAGCAAATAGAATCTTGTTGTAATTGTTAAGTCCATGTTTCAACTAGGCTAGGTTATGGTGTCCAGTTATTTGGTCAAGAAACCACTGGCCTGATTGTTATTGTTAAGATAGTCCATAGATTTAAATCAATAAGTTGATTGCATCTAGGGCTGATTACATTTACAATCATTGAAAGAGATTGCCTTCAACAAGGAGAAATGTCTCATCCAATCAATTGAAGTTCTTAAAAGCAGAAGGTATGATTTCAGTAGCCAGAGAATTTCCATCTCTACTTCAGCCAGTCATTGTTCCCTTGAATTCATCGAAAACCTTCACTAGAGTTCACTGTTTGCACCTTGCCCTATGGAATTTGAAAGTGCCCATCCCCACAGTTGAATGAGCCAATTCCTATTATAAATACCATAATAAATATAATGTAAATACATTACACATATAGACGATGATATAGATAGATATAAATATAGATATAGATATAGATATAGATATAGATATAGATATAGATATAGATATAGATATAGATATAGATAGATCACTTTTTCCCTAGAGAACATTGACTAATATAACTGTTAAGGTTAAAAAAAAATCATGGTTCCCAAAAACAGGATAAAAGCCTTATTCACATGACATATATCCTGGAACACCCTCAGATGAGGTAATCCCTCAGAAGATGCAGGGTTTGAGATGTACATGGCAAGCAGGAGAGTGGGCTGTGTGGCTTTATGATCTAGCCAAGGTTGCGGGTTGCTTCATCCTTAGCTGCTGCAATGCTTGTGGTTGGGGCAATTAGAGGTCGTTCTGGTTTTTGGCATCTCTTGCTGGAATCATTGGAGCAATCTCTTCCCAGAAACTATCAAAATGGTTGTTTTGAGAACAGTTTTGCAAGCCTTGTGGGGTGTCTATTTCACAAACTTCAGGGGAGAAACAGGTAGGAAAAAAAGGAGGAGGATGGAAAAAGAGAAGGGAAAAATAATTTAATGAAAGGAGGCAAGAGTTGAAGAAGCGAATCTGGAGTCTGAGCTAATCCTTCTACATTCATTTTTGCTCATATTGGTTCAGGTGTCCACCCTTGGTCCAATCAGATTTTGTTGGAGATGGGCGTCATAGAGTGGAAACAAAGATTCTGGGGCCTTCCTTTGGATGGGAACAGAAGTGGTTCTCATAGAAACAGAAATGTGCT
>PVKH010021876.1:0-14207 GCA_004027955.1 Chaetophractus vellerosus
GGTGAGACAGGGTTAATCTCTTTAGGCAGGGGTTGAAAGGCAGATTCCTCAGGGCAGGGTGGAGGCTGGGCAGTGCATACTGGAATTTGGCTTGTACCTGCCTTGTGGATGGGATGAGGTCCAGACTCTCTGGGGCAGGCCAGAGGCTGTGCAGTGCAGGCTTCAGTTTGGCTGGTACCCACCTCAGAGCTAGAAGGAGGTCCGGACTCCCTGGGTCAGGCTGGAGGCTCAATGATACAAGGTTGACAAGTTGTCATCTCCACAGGGCAGGCCATCACAGGTTTATCTGGTAAAGTCTCAGCAGAATTTAGAGTTCCAATGTCTCCACTAATATTATCATCATCCCTTATGTCTCCATTCCAAACTCCTTTCCAATCAATGCCTTCACTTTAATTGCAGAAACCCTGCGAGGTTGAGATTTTAGTTTCTCTGTAGTTCTGCTACTCATACAATGAGCGTCGGGGTTTGATTCTCAGATTTGTCAAGTCTTTGGCTATAGGAGAAAAGATTTTCTTTCAGGGCACACATGAATGGAAACTTTCATATCATTCATGTGCCATTTAAGTTCCTAGGAGGAGCCAGCAAACATCATTATACTTTTATATCCCACAAAATTCTGTTAAGGTATTGAAAACACTCTCACCTAGATCCTTGCTTCTAATAAGCGTGGAAGTAGGGGAATCCAGTGAGGCTATATTGCTTATCTCTATTGCCAGGTCATGCCATGGACTCCTAGCTCTTAAAGGATCACTAATGATACAGGTTATCTGATTTTACTATGTCAGTGATTTCTGTTGATTAGATTATATAATTCATCGTCAATGTGATACATTTTAACACTATATGTAATGTATTTTATTTTACAAGTTCTTTTATGTGCTTTATCCAAAGTGTTTAAATGAAGTAAGCAATGATAGAAAAGTGATGCATAGCTCTTGATTAGGTTAAAGAACAAAGTAGAGAAAAAAATGGTAAAACAGAGATCATCAAGTAAATGTGCCATAGATATTCAATATTTTAAAGATTTTATAATAGAGTTTATATTCTGTATTATCAATAGGTATTGTTAAGTTTGAAATCAATATACATCCATAACTGACAATTATTCAGTTCTTAATATTTCATAACTTTGTAGGTAATTAACAAAGAATAAATCTATGAAAAGTAAATATTTTACCATACATAATAATAATGTCTGGTAGTGCTACAGACAAAGAGTAATAATGTTAGTCAGCATATTTATTCTTTTCATTTGGAATTTCCTTAGTGGTTTAATAAATTAATGTATTCATAGGTTGTTACAGATTACTGCACTAGTATTTGATGAAAATACTTCATAATTTACAAAAGATTTTCTTTCAGAATAGTAAATAGTATAGTCTCATAACTATTTTAAGACATTAGCATGCAGATAAATATTGATTATGAAATGAGACATCAAATTAAAAGGGAATATTCTTTAATGTTCTGCTTTTAATTTCTTTTTACTTGTTTAGTGTTTATATTTCTTTTGAAGTTTATAATATGCATCTGGTGATTTAGAATTCTTTAAGAAATTTGTCAGTGCTTACATGAAGTGACAGTTTCTTAGAAGAAAGACAAAAATTAATTTTAAAAAATTTCCAGCATATAACCTTTAAACAGTTTTGCTGGTCTTTTATGGACCTCAGAAAAAATCATGTTCTTCAGGTGAATCCATTCCTGTGCATGTAAACCTATTGTGAGTGGGAAATCTTGACTGGCTTGCTTCTGTTGTGGGTCTTTGATTGAATTATGTCAGTGAGGCATGACCCAGAGTGGGTCTTGATTCTCTTGCTGGAGTCCCTAAATGGAGGACTGAAAGCAGAGATACACAGAAAAAAATGACGGAAACAGGGAAACCCTGAGAGGCTGAAGGAGAACTCCCAGAGGCCAGACGCTGGAATAGGCAGAACAAAGAAGCACAGGAAGAGTTCTGGAGCAAGATGAAGCTGAAGAGACAAGTCCCAGAAGAGAGGTGATTGAGGAATGGACAGGCATTTTGCCCTGACATGTGCCTGATTGCCCACAGCTGCAGCTTGGTGAGACAGTTTGACTGTTTGAGATTATTTTTGTGAATCCCAAAAACAAAAAGATTATGTTTGTAAACTAATCTATTCCTCTAGGTATGACACCCTTTGGTTGTATTAAATTCAGTGAGGGGCCTCTGATTAAGTTTACTTGATAAAATCAATTTAGGGTTCTGATTAGGCTATGTCAGTAAGGTGTAACTCAGGTTGAGTCCCCACCCCCAAGATGGGGTGATATCAGCAGACACTCACTCAAGAAGATACTGGAAGAGAGGGAGTTCTGCCATTTTTGATCCTGGGGCCCCAGAATGAAACAAACCCTATGCCAGGAGAGACAGGAAGCTCTGAAAGACAAGCCCTTTGCTGGCCTGCAGTGTAGAAAAAGGAAGCCCAAAGGGGAAGGCTGAACTCTTCCAGAGATCAGCGAACATCTTTCTTCATCATGTGGCAACTGACTTTGGTGGAAAATGCAATCTTGAGTTGGACTCTTTAGGGCCTTGTAATGGAAAGCTTTTACCCAAAATAAATACCTTTTATAAAAGCCAACAGATTTATGGTACTTTGCATCAGCACTCTTTTGGCCGACTAATATAGACAGCATATCTTGATGCCTTGATTTGGACACATTCACAGACTCAGAACTATAAGATTTTATTTTAATAAATCCATTATATAAGCTAACACATTTCTGGCCCATTGCATTGACAGCCTTCAGAAATTAAAACAACTGTATATTCTTCAGGTCTAGGGAGTCCAAATGATAGAACCAAAACAGTTTAAATTTACTTGCTAACATAATTATTTGCTTAAAATTTAATATATGTTATTTTGCCCAATCTTTCAAAAATAAATCAGAGACTGAATCTCCTGAAGAAGCATGTGAAAATTTTGTAGTGTTGACATAACCATGATCATAAAATTCCAGGTGATATTTATTCTTTACTTAAGAATCTACAAATATTTATGAGCTTTTGAACACAGAAACTATCCAACATGAATGTTCACAGTTGAATAGACTAATCAAATGCTTGTTTCTTTGTACTCAAAACAGGAATAATCTTGCACAAAGAAATATTGTTACATAAGTAATATAATTTCAGTTAAAATGCCAGTTTCTTCAGGGTTAATTCTATCCCTTACTAAAATTAAATATTAAATTTTAAATAAAAGGAAAGCCTGCTATATTAATCAGCCAAAGGGGTGGTGATGCAAAATACCAGAAATTGTTTGGGTTTTATAAAGGGTATTTGTTTGGGAGTAGAAGTCCACAGTTACCAGGCCATAAAGCATAAGTTTCTTCCCTCACCAAAGCCCATTGCCACATGTTGGAGCAAGACAGCTGCTGACATTTGCCAGGGTTCAGGCTCCTTGGGTTCCTCTCTTCCCAGGGCTCCATTTCTCTCCAGGCTCAATGCCTCTGGTTCCTCCACAAGGTCAGCTGTAGACTATGAGGCTCTCTAGGTTTTGCCTCTCTCCACAAGGCCAGCTGTAGACTCTCAGGTGAACAATTCATCTCGTTTCCTGGGGTCTTCTCTCCTTCCTCATGACCAACCTTTCTCACTTACTGGGCTCCAGTTCAAGACTCCAACATCAGAACTGCTCCAACTGTGCCCTTTGCTATGCCTTTTAGATTTGATTCCCCACCTGCCAAAGGGTGGGGCTCAACACCCTCCTGACGTGGCCCAGTCAATGCCCTAATCATAACTTAATCATGCCCAGATTAACAGATCAGTTTACAAGCATAATCCAATATCTATTTTTGGAATTCCCAACTATATCAAACTGCCAAACTGCTACAGCTGCTAAGTTCAGAGAAAATGTTTATATTTTGTGTATTTTAACATATTATTTTAACTTGGACTATACTAAAGAGTTAATATTCTCTTGTTTGAAAGAAAAAATAAAGTTCAAGAACAAAATTGTTTCATTGCAGAAGTGGATGTGGCTCTAGCAGTTGAGCACCCATTTCCCACATGGGAGATCCCTGGTTTGGTTTCCAATGCCTCATAAATAAAAAACACAAGGAGCAGACAATAAGGAACGAAGGCGAAAAACAGAAAAACAAGGAGCAAAAACAACAAGCAAACAGATGTGTGAGCCATCTCTAGGGGGACAGGGGCAGATTGTTTCAATACAATAAAAATAATAACTATCATATAAATGTAAATTTAACCTCTTTTGTTCATAAACAAACATTGTTTATGGTATCATACACATGTTTTAAAATATGAGCAATTCAAAGCAACTTGTAAAATGACAAGAATATTTTAATTTAGTAGAATTTCTTTCTCAGAATTTTCTAGTTTAAGTAATTTCATATTGCCCAAGGTCAGATTCCAATATATTTAAAGAAAATACAGGGGCCGGCTCGATAGCCCAGTGGATAGGGCACCGGCATACCACATGGGAGGCCCTGGGTTTGATTCCCGGGGACCTCTCCTAGCGGGCAGACCGCCTTGAGAACGGCAAGCCGCCATGGGCGGGCCAGAGCCGCCGTGGGCAGGGCAGAAAACTGCCACGGACAGGGCAAAGCTGCCACAGGCAGGGCAGGTCGCCCGCGAATGTAGCGCAGCCAGCCACCCGCGAACTGAAAGCCAGCCGTGAACAGAAGCAGAAGCCGCCCACCAGCGGGGAAAGCCGCACCTGCGCAGTGACCACTCTCGGCGCGTCGCCGCAGCGGGGGGATGGGGAGATATGTAATAAAATAAATAAATCTAAAAAAAAAAAAAAGAAAATACAGTAGAATAAAAGTCTTACCACAAAATGCCGTCTGTTTACATACATAATATAACATAATATAAGGAAATATATAAATATAAATATGGAATCTCTTAAAATTTACTTAATAATGTCTGAGAGGAATGTGTCCTTTAACAGAACACATTTTTAACCTGCTCACAAAGATTTTAGGTTCAATTAAATCACAATGGAAGTTCTGGAATATAGAAGTATTTTGACAAAAAATTCTGGAATTCAGATGTTGGCAGAAAAAAATGACCTGCTCATTTTTTTAAATCTAAAACTTCCCTGTGGATTTACCATTTTGCACAAATATCACACCATCTCCTTTCCACTGGCCCACCTGAATGTGTACCTCCATTCCCAAAATACAACTTACTACATAGAATAAATAGCAGGCTGTTAGCTGGATGAATAGACACATGTTGGTTTATTAGTATGGACTTGGGAGTAATAAGTTAAAAGGGGGATATGGAAATAAGAACTAATAATTACAGTGGCATTTTTTTGTGAAGACACTGTATTTATTGAGACATATTACTCTGTATAAATGTAATTGATGATCACAGTCTTTCTGTTTTTTTTTCACTTTTTATTCTAGTAACATATATACAACCTAAAATATTCCCTTTTAACCACATTCAAATATGTAATTCAGTGCTGCTAATTAAATTCAAAATGTTATGTTTCATCACCACCATACACTATCAAACATTGACTCCATGTTACCTACCACCAACGCAGCCCCTTGTAATCTGTATTCCAATTTCTGACTTTATGAAATCGGTTTTCTTTCTAATTTTTTAAAGGAGGTACTAGGGATTGTACCTGGGATCTCATATATGTGAAGCCAGCACTCAAACACTGAGCTATACCTGCTCTCCTAATTATTTTATATCAGTGAGATAATTTAATATCTGTCCTTTTGTGTCTGATTTATTTCATTCTACATGATGTTTTCAAGTTGCATCCCTGTTGTTGCATGTATCAGAACTTCATTATTTTTATGACTGAATAATTGCATGTACATACCACATTTTGTTCATCCATTTGTTGATTGATGGACACTTGGGTTGCTTCCCCTTTTTGGCAATTGTGAACATAGGTGTGCAAATATCTTTTTTAGTTCCCCCTTTCGATCCTTTTGGGTATATACCTAGAAGTGAGATTTCTGGGTCATATGGGAATTCTACATTTAATTTTTGAGGACTTGCCATGCTGTCTTGCACAGCAGCTGCACAATTTTATATTCCCACCAACAATGAAGGAATGTTCCTACTTCGCCACATCTTCTCTAGCACATGTAGTTTTCCTTTTCTATAATAGTAGTAATTCTAATATATGTGTGAAATTGTATCTCATTGTGGTTTTGATTTGCAATTCCCTAATGGCTAATGATGTCAAGCATTTTCTCAGGTGTTTATTAGACAATGGTATAACTTCTATGCAGAAATATCTATTCATGCGTTTTGGTCACTCTTTAGGTGGATTTGTTGTCTTTGGGCTGTTATATTGTAGTATTTCTTTATATAGTCTGTATACAACACTTTTATCAGATATGTGATCTCCAGATATTTCTTCCCATTCTGTATGTTGTTTTTTTACTTTTGTGATGAAGTCCTTTGATGCACAAGTTTTTAATTTTGATAAGACTTCATTTATCTGATTTTGTTTTGTTGCGCACGCTTTGGAACATCTAAGTCATGGCCTAACATAAGGTCCTGAAGATGCTTCCCTGTATTTTCTTCTAAGAGTTTTATACTTCTGGCTCTTATATGCAGGTCTTTGATCCACTTTGAGTTGATTTTTGTGTATGGTGTGAGATAAGAGTCTGCCTTCATTTTTTGCATAAGAATAGACAGATTTCCCAGCACCATTTGTTGAACAGAATATTCTTTCTCAATTGGCTGGACTTGACACACTTGTCAAAAATCAATGGCCATAGATGTAAGCACTAATTTCTGAGCTTTTAATTATTTCCATTGGTCTGTACATCTGTTTTTTTGCCAGTACATTATGGCACTGTGGTTTTGAAATAAGTTTTCAAATCAGGAAATGTGAATTCGCCAATCATTCTTATTTTCAAGATGTTTTAGGCAATTCAGGGGCCTTACCTTTCCATATAAATATGATAATTGGCTTTCCTATTTCTGCAGAGAAGGCTTTTGCAATTTGATTGGGATCACAATGAATCTGTAAATCACTTTGGGTAGAATTGACATCTTAATGATTTTTTCTTCCACTCCATGAACACAGAATGTCCTTCCATTTCCTTAGGTCATCTTTGATTTCTTTTAGCAATGTTTTGTAGATTTTGTGTACATGTCCTTTACATCCTTGGTTATATTTTCTCCTATACATTTGATTATTTTAATTTTTTATGGTAAATGGTTATTTCCCTTGAGTTCTTCCTTTGATTGTACATTACTTATGTATAGAAACAATACTAATGTTTGCATGTTGATCTTGTTCTGTGTCACTTTGCTGAAATTGCTTATTAGTTTTTGCAACTTTTTGTGGATTTTACAAGATTTTATGTATATAGGCTCAACTCATCTACAAATGTAGGAAAAATTTATTTCTTCTTTCCCAATTTGAATGCCTTTTATTTCTTTTTCTTTTTTAATTGTTCTGGCTTAAACTTCCAGCCCAATGTTAAATAATAATAAGATTGAACATCCTCATCTTGTTCTTGATCTTAAAGTGAAAGCTTTCAGTCTTTCACATTTGAGTATGATGTTAGTGGCAAATTTTTCATAAATGCCTTTTAACATATTAGGAAGTTTCTTTCTTTACCAAGTATTGTGTTTTTATCAAGAAGGTGTTCCAGGTTTCGGCAAAATTTGATCTTCATCAATTGAAGTGATTTTGCCTTCATTCTTTAATGGGGTGTATTACATTAATTTTCTTATGTGGAAACACACATACCTGGGATAAGTCCCATTTGATCATGGTATATAATTCTTTTAATATGTTGTTTAATTTAATTTACTATTATTTTGTTGCAGAATTTTGCATCTATATTCATAAGAGACATTGGTCTTTAATTTTCTTCTCTTGTGTTATGTTGGTCTGGCTTTGGTGCCAGGTTGATGAAGGCCTTGTAGAATGAGTTAGAAAGTGTTTCTTCATCTTCAATGTTTTGGAAGAGTTTGACCAGGCTTGGTGTTAATTCTTCTTGGAATATTTGGTAAAATTCACCAATGAAGCTATCTCATCCTGAGCTTTTCTTTGTTCATGTTTTTTTTTTTTATTACTATTTCAATCCCTTTACTAGTTAATGGTCTGCTGAGACCTTCTAATTTCTTTTTGAGTCAGTGTAAGTATGTGTTTCTAGAAATTTGTCCATTTCATCTAGGTTATCTAAGTTGTTGACAAACAGTTGCTCATAGTCAGCTCTTAGGATCTGTTTTATTTCTGTAGGTTCAGTAGTAATGTCCTCTTATTCATTTCTGATTTCAGTTATTTTTGTCATCTTCTTTTTCACTGTCAGTATAATTAAAGGTTTGTCAATTTTATTGATCCTTTAAAACAACCAGATTTTTGTTTGGTTGATTATCTCTATTGCTTTTTTAATTCCCTATTTCGTTTATATCTGCTCTACTTTTTGTTATTTCCTTCCTTCTGCTTGTTTTTTAGCTTATTCTTCTTTTCCTAGATTCTACAGTTTTGAGGTTGGGCCTCTAATATGAGATTTTTCTTTTTTTTTCATTTTATTTTATTTTTTATATATCTATATACATTTTTAGGATACATTCATTACATAAATTTTACACAGGGATTCCAGGAGTACCCATATGCCACCCCCCTCCCCTCCCACAACCCCCCACATGCACATCCCTCAGTGTGGCATAACGCCTCTGTTAGATACATACATTTTGGGGCTTTGCCTACAGGCATAGATGACAGTTCAGGCCGTAGACAATGCTCTCTTCCTTACAGTTCCGAATGATATATGATCATACAATCTGGCCTACATCCTCTATTGCAGCATCATCCATGACAATTCCCAGGTCCCCCCCCAAAAAAAAATACCCACATTACAATTGCTCTTCCCTCACCCTGCTCCCAAAGTGTCCAATGACCCTGGCGCCACATAATTTTGCAATTTCTTGCATTGCATATATCATAAGTCTACATCAGGACTCCAACAAGTCCATTCTAGTCCATAGTTGTTCCCCCAATCCCAAGAAGTCTGGAATGGTGATGTCCCCTCCACAAAGGAAGGGATTATTCTGCCTGCAGCTGCAGGCTCTCTGGATTCCCCTGCATAGCCATCTTCCATCTTCAACTCCCAACTAGGTGTCCTGGTTGAGTCCATTGAGTTGTAGCGTAGGAGTTGCAGGTCCACAGTGTTTCTGTACCCGGTTGGCTTATGGTCAGCCTGTAGTCTCCGGTAAATGGAAGTACACCTAAAACTCTGGCATCAAATATAGGTTTGAATAGAAGAGACATTTGGACCATGTGCAGTGTAGACATATTTTGGTCAGTTTCTATCACTCTCCAGAGCAAGAATTCCAAGTTAGGGCCCACTAGTAAGGCACCAAACTCTGGGATTATCTGCCTGGTGTAGGACCTAGATATCTCCAAAGCCTTCTGGGGGCCCTATGTTTGGGGTGATCTGGATGAATCTTGAAGACCTCATTTTGAGCGAAGCAAGTCAGGCATTGAAGGATGAGATGTATATGACCTCACTGATATGAACAAAGGAAATTGGGCAGTCCCTGAGAACTAGGGTCTGAAAAATAGGTTTAAAAAGAAACAGAAAGAGAAGAGAAAGTAATGGGATACCATCCATAGGGACATAATCTTCTTCTTCTTTTTTTTTTTTTTAAGATTTATTTATTTTATTACATATCTCCCCTTCCCCCCGCTGCGGCGACGCACCGAGAGTGGTCACTGCGCAGGCGCGGCTTTCCCCGCTTGTGGGCGGTCTCTGCGTCCGTTCACGGCTGGCGCTTGATTCAGTTCGCGGGTGGCTGGCTGCGCTCCATTTGCGGGCGACCTGCCCTGCCCGTGGCGGCTCTTGCCCTGTCCGTGGCAGCTTCTTGCCCTGCCCATGGCGGCTCCGGCCCGCCCATGGCGGCTTGCCATTCTCAAGGTGGTCTGCCCGCTAGGAGAGTTCCCCGGGAATCGAACCCAGGGCCTCCCATGTGGTATGCCGGCGCCCTATCCACCGGGCTATCAAGCCGGCCCCTAATCTTTTTTAATGTAAGCATTTAGAACTATAAAATTCCCTCTCAATACTGCCTTTGTGATATCCCATAAGTTTTGGTGTGCTGTTCTCACTTTTAATTGCCTTATCATGTTTCCTAATTTTCCTTCTGATTTCTTCTTTGACCCATTGGTTCTTTAAGAGTGCATTGTTTAATATCTACATATTTGGGAATTTTCTGTTTCTCCCTCTTCTGTTGATTTATACCTTCATTCCATTGTCATCAGAGAAGATACATTTTTGAGACCATTATTCTGTAGAAATAATAATTGACATTCACAATTTTCATCTTTTTCTCGCTAGCCTTTCTCTTTTCCACTACCAGAATCCTAGCAGTAAGAACTATCTTAATAGGTAAAGGACTTGAAACAAAACATTTGTTAAAAATGAAGAGTTGTATTAATGATATATTTATCAAGCATTGAAAATAACATTATAATTGTTATCTTCAGCATTATGCTTGCTGACATTTTGGCAATACCTGAAAATAATTTGGGGAACTTTCCAACTTCAACTTCACAGGGTGTTACTGCACAAAAATTTTGACAGCCTTCTTCAGGCTTGATTTGGAACTCCATATCTATGGCAGGATCACTGTTTCCACTAATATGTACATAGACCTTTAGGCATTTTAGTAAGGTATGAAGACAGAAATTGCCATATGGCAGCTATTATGTGTATGACACCTTCTAGTAACTCACAGAAATAAATGCAGGGAAATGATAAAGAAGGTCTCTGTCTCTGTGAAGGCTATGTAATTATACTTCTTCTACTTGAATCAGGATCTCAATATTGACTAGTTGCGATTTAGATATAATTTAGTTTACAAGTGATTTATCACATGGATTTTTTGACAGTTATCACTCACTGAAATTATATTGTATTTTAGGTTATTTTTGTATTTTCTGTTTTTCTGACTAGAATATATCCCTCATGGGTGCAGAGATTTTTCTATCCTCTTTACTCTTTTATCTCTAGTGATTTAAACATTCCTTGGAACATAATAAGTTTTCAATATATGCTAGTCAGATAAATTAATACATGAATTAATGTAGTCTTGCTTAACACAAAGCTATATTTGTCTCCTATAATTTTTACAGCCCTGTGTCTGTATCCTAGATATAAAGTATTAATTGATAATACACTTACATTGATTCAATAGGGACATGAGGAGCTCCCATGTTTGCTGGTTATAGCACCAGCAGCAGCAACAGCAGCAGCAGTAACAGTGTTGTAATTATAGAAGTATTGTTGAGGATGCAAAAAAGAAAAGCTGACTTTTTAAAATTAGTTGTTGTTAGGTTTCAGAAAATTGGAAGCTTGTTCAATTTCATTTACAGTAATTAAAGTTAATTCTCAGTGACCTATGAGTCCTGATTCAAACAATACTTAATTTATTGTATGCTTTTTCTCTTTTTGCTAATAGGAATTTCCCAAAAAGACTATTTAAAATATTTTGTAGTATCCTTATAACTTTATTAAGGAGATCCCACCATTCAACAAACCTAAGGACACCATGGAAATAGGCAATTAGAAGTCACACTGAAGCAGAAACCCCAAATTTCGAAATTTAGTAATAGTCTATAACAAATATTAGCACAAATTCCCAATGGATTCTACATTTAAAATCATGTATGTGCAGAAACAGAGGGTGGGGTTCATGGCTTTTAGTTTCTAAGCAATGTTTCCACGGTGCCTTTGGTTACAAAGCCATTTCCTAAGAGTTCTGTTTGCTAAGTAGTTAGGTCCAGAGAGTTTATAAAAATTTATGTTCTAACAACTGAACATCCATTTGAACATAAAATAAACAGGAGTTGAAATAAAAAGTAATTCTTAAATAACCCAAATTACTTACTAACTGGATGTCTGCACCTTTTGGGCACCACTCAGCTTCTCAGACCTTAGAATCGTATTGTACTCTGCCTCTCTCCTTCATTCTTCCATGATGATTTTTGCACTGTTGTTTCATTTTATCAGATAAATTAATACATGAATTAATGTAGTATTATTTAACATAAAGCATGGGAAAAGGCATGTAGGGAAAGAATCTGACATGAGCAGAGAACATCAGGAAGCTTTCAGGAATGAATTGTGAGTCTTATGTGGCTAGAATAGATGTCTTCTAAGCAAATCCTGCCCATTTGACCCTTTCATTTAAAAAAAAATAATTTTTAAATTAATTGTTAACTTGTATGAACTTGTAGATTTAAAATAATTATGGAGTTCTGATTCCTCTTTAAGACTGAAATCTGGAATCCATTGGCCACCTGTTCCACTAAAAAATTATCTGTAATAGGGAGTGGCAACTCCCAGAACAACTTGTTTCACTCCATTGGATTGCCTGTTTGGTTTCTGTAGGTGCTGACATTGAACATCCTTTGACCATAGATATGTGGTGGGTAAAACAGTGGGAAATAAAGCAAGAAGAGAAAATTAGGACATAATCTGGGAGTGCATGGATTTTTTGTGTTCCTCTTTGTTTTTGTATTTTCCACTAAGACATGAGAAGTTTTGTTTTGAGAAGACAAGAGTTGTAAAGTGAAGCTCTGGGCTAGAAATATGACTCTTTTGAGAGAGAGCAGTGATACAGCTAGGGAGATCACAGAATGAAGGCAGTTGAGTCCCGCACAAGCTTGGCCAAGAGGTTGAGTGGGACTGATTCCAGCGTCCCCTTTGCCAAGCTGAGCATATTCATAGGGTTATAATTGCACAAATTAGATTTCTTTGTTAAATTCACACAAAGGTCCTGTGTTGGCTGGGAGGCTCTTTGGATACAAGAGACTAAAGATAGGAAAATAGTTCCGACTTAAACTAGGTTGCGGGTTATGTAAAGAAGGGATCTGACACAAATCATGGTGTTTAAACATCAACATTAAGCAAAAGATTTTATGTAAAGGATAGTCATAGGCGAATTAATTATGAGTCTTGTTTCAAAAGAAGGGTCAAATGGTACTTACTAATCTAAGTATGAAATGTGGGCACATATTAGTGGCACAGCCCCAAAATGTGTATATCTATTGCAGGTCATGTGCCACACTGATGAAGGATGTATATGTAGGAGGTTGTGGGAGGTTTGGGAGGTGGGGCATATGGGTACCCCTAAAATTTTTGTGTAACATTTATGTAATCGATGTATCAAAAAAATTAAAGTTTTTTAAAAAAGAAAATGAATTAGAAAATACAAATACTTAGAGCACCTATTTTAAAGTGGTGAAATTAAATAATTTTAAGCTACCAAGATAGTATCAGGCACAGAGTGTTTGGAAGTTGAAGGCAATTAAACAGCATTGAATAATTAAAAAAAAAAAAGGTGGGCGCATAGAACTTGTCAGAGATGGGCAATAAGATGGGATCTTTGACTAAAAACTTGGAATCCCATTTGTCTATCAAATGCCTATTTGGGGAGAAGAAAAAGAAAATAATATTTATGACAGGAATTAAGAGATAAATTGCCTTTTACGTTATTCTTTTGGATGGTTGGCATTGCACTACCATTAATGTATTGTAGTTTATCAAAATTTAATTTTTTTATAATTTCCATTGGACAACAAAAAGAATAAATAGTTTCCCTTTACTAAAAATATTACACAAACATATTTACATTAGCTATATCTTTACACAGTAAATAAATATATAAAATAATTATGTACAATTTATACTTTATACATACATTCCTCTTAATCTTTCAAAAGTTAATCTTTAGAAATTCTGAAAGTGATGTTTCAAGACCATCTTACACAATTATTACATTATCAAATTGCCTCCTCTTTTAAGATATTTTGATTATATATTTTGATATTAGGTTAACTTTATAAATATTGAGTATGATTAAATTGCTTGGTTAACTGTTCCTTTGAAAATATGAAATATTTATGATTATTTCATTTAATGTTCTTTACCATTAATTTCAATTTTATATCATATTACTTTCATAGCACTGTCATATTACTATTATCCCAAAGCATTTTTCTTATTATTGTCTTAGCATAGTTTTCACATATTTGTTTTTATTTTTGAGCTGATACTTTTCTTTTAGAACATAAAAAGTATGGTATATGTATTGTGTTCTTCAGTATATGAAAATATTTTTCTTTTTTTTCTCCATGTAAATATACTTTAGTATAAAATTCCATGATCACAATCTTTCCTCTCAGTAGTCTGAAAATTTACTCTGATTCCTACCATTTCTTTTTGGGTAAAATGGT
>PVKH010021878.1:0-14224 GCA_004027955.1 Chaetophractus vellerosus
CACTTGTAGCTAAGTCTTAGTGATCTCCTGTTGAATGTAAACAATTTCATAGAACATCAACAAGAACATTCCATGATGATGATAGATGATGACAAAAAATTTAGTACTCATGTATGAACACGGACAAAACATGGACATTGTCCCAGTTACAAAAAATGGCCAAATAACCCCCATGATGGCTGAGAAGAACTATTGCTTCTTTACAATTACAATATTACCCTCACTCTTGTTCTCTCTTCATTTAGATACTATTTATTAATATACCCACTCAATCCATAACAAAGTCTCAGTTTCTTAAGCTCTTGCCAAAGTTACCTAAAACCAAATTACTTCAAGCCCAAATCCTATAAGTCTTTTCTAACACCTTGTCTTAATTTGCCACAGGACTTGTGATGCAAAGTACCAGAAATGTGTTGGCTTTTATAAAGGAGAAGTATTTGGCGGTAAAAACTTACTGTTCTGAGGCTATGAAATGTCCAAATCAAGACACCATCAGAGATGCTTTCTCAGCAAAGTCAGCTACTCTTGATCCTGGTGTCCTGCCATGTGGTGATCAGGCATATGGCAGGGCTCCTCTGCTCAGCCTTGAGCTGCTCCTTGTGCCCATCCCTCTGTGCCTCTGAGCTCTGCTAGTTCCAGACTCTGGGACCTCTTTGAACCTTCTGGGACTTCTCTGTTTTCTCTGTTTGCCTCTCTCTCACATGGCAGGATCAAAAATGGCAGAGCTCCCTTTTCCTATATCTTCCTGTGTTTTCATTTATATAAGACCCAGCAAGAGGGTAGAAATTCAACCTGAATCATTTCCAATCAAAAGTAATCTAATCAAGCTATCTAAAGTGAATCTAATAGAACAAAAGGTACAGTACCCACAGGAATAGATTAGTTTAAGAACATAATCTTTTGGATTCAAAATAGAAATTCAAACTGTCACACACACTTTTACTGATATTGTTCCCATTCAGATTTATTCTCTTTTATTACAATGAGCAATAAACTTACTTTGTTTAAGAACAGGGTGTTCCCGCTGGAGTTTTTTTTTTAAGATGTGGCATTTACAGGTAGAAATGAACTTTACTGGGTCCAAAATATCATAGGTTCCGATCAAAAATTAATTTTTATCACTAATATTTATTACCAACATGTTTCCAAAGTTGAAATAGGTATCAACTCTTCCATATTTTTTGAGAGAGGGTTATTCATCAATTTTTTGCCACCATTTTTTCTGTCATTTCTCAAGGGCATTCCTATTAAAACCTTTTTTTTTTTAATCATCTTTTGGCAAAAGATGCCTTAGTTTCTTTCTCTGTAACTGTTATAGTTTGATATAGTTATGAATTCCAAAAATCCATATTGAATCATGCTTGTAAACTGGTATATATTGTGAAGGCACCCCTTTGGCTCACTAATACAGAATTTGGTACTGAGGAGTGGGAAAGTACTTTTTGCAATTACCAAAATGTTGGAACAGTTTTATAGATGAGTAAAGGGTATTTTTTGGAGGAATTGTGAAATGCTTGATGGAAAAGGCCTAGATTGCTTTGCAGAGACTGTTGATAGCAATATGGAGCCTAAAGTTCTTTTTGATAAGGCCTTAGAAGGAAACAATTGTGAGATGGATGCTAAAGAGACTTTTTATGATGCCTTAGAAGTAAATGATGAAACTGTTATTGGAAACTGGAGGAAAGGTGATCTGTGTTTTGAGGTTGCAGAGAACTTAGCAAGATTAACTCCTGGTGTTATATGGAACACAGAATTTGAAAATGGCGAACCTGAGCTTGTAGCTGAAGTACTTTCCAAAGTAAACCCAGAGAATGTGGCTTGGCTTCTCCTTGTAGTTTATAGCAAAATGCTAGATGAAAGAAATACACTAAGGACTGAACTTTTGGGCACAAAGAAAACAGAAACTGATTCTGGAACTTCCAAGTTTCTGGAAATCAAGCTTCCAAATCAAAGTGTCCCATTTGAAGATTTAGCTAAACCTGGAAATTGTAAATCAGAATTGAAGATGCAGTTATCTAGGAAAGACTTGTGGAAAGTTTTACTGTCTGATGCCTTAGACCCCTGCTTCTTGCATGCTAAACCAACAAAGTTTTTGAGAGAGCTGTATGAACAAAACCTCTGTTCACTTGGACTAAAAAGGACATGGAAAGGAGACATTGAAGGAGAAACAGCTTTAAGGAGAAAACCATGGAAGCTGAGATCTGGAATTAAGACATCGCCTTGGGCCAAGAGAGGAGCCCCACCCATGTGTGGTACAGGGAGGGTGGAGCACATTCCTCAAAGATTAGGGCCATTAAGGTCAGCATCCCATAGGTTTGAGAGGGGTGCTCCTGTCTCCCATGGATTAGGGAAGGCCAGATGGTCAACTCGTTGCTCTAAGAGAGTTGAGCCTGAATGCCAAAGGTTAGGGGGGATGTTGTCTTCACCTCACTGTACTAGAGGTGCTAAGACTTTAACCCAATGATTGGGTAAGGTGTGGAAATCACCCCAACACTCTTGGAGGATGAGGTCTGGAGCTTGGTCAATACCCAGATGCTTGATGAGGGTGGAACCAAGAAAGTGGCTGTTGGGAAAGCCTGTGGAAAGGGTGGGTTCCCATGTGGAACCAAGGAGAAGAAACCATCTGCTTAAGAATAACTCTCAGACTTTGAAATTGAATGGAGGATGCCCTGCAGGTTTACTGAACTGTAGAGAATCTAGTACTTATGTTTAACATCCCAGTTTCTCCTAAGGTAATGAAAACGTTTATCCTTTTTCTTTCTATTTGTGTATTGGAAACAGTTAAATGGTTTTGTAAGTTTCAGAGTTCTACAGCTAGAAGGGATTTTACCTGAAGACAAATTGTATTTCTTTGAACTGATTATGATATGATTTTGCACTTGCAATTGTTAACTGATTTAAGGTTTTTTGAATATTGTAATGTATTTTTGGAATTCAGAGGGTGGAATGTTACAGTTTGATGTAATTATGAATTCCAAAAATCCATATTGAATCATGCTTGTAAACTGATCTGTTTATCTGGGCATGATTGGTTTATGATTAGGGCATTGAGCCCCGCCCCTCAGTGGGTGTGGTCTCAAGTGTAAAAGGCAAGGCAGAAGATTTGACAGGCAGATTTTTTGAGAAGCAGCTCTGATGTTGGAGAGGAGCGCCCCCAGGAGAAGACAAGTGAGCCGTTTGCCTGACAGTCTACAGCTGCAGCCCTGGGAAGAGAGGAACCCAAAAGGCCTGAACCCTGGCAAACATCGGCAGCTGTCTTGCTCCAGCACATGGACTTTGGTGAGGGAAGAAACTTATGCTTTGTGGCCTGGTAACTGTAAGCTTCTACCCCAAATAAATACCCTTTGTAAAGACCAACCAATTATTGCTATATATTGTGAAGGCACCCCTTTGGCATACTAATACAGTAACATTCTGGAAATTTAATCGTTGTGTTTGAAATGTTTTTCCTACTGTCCAGTAGTCCAGGTATTTTACCTTTTCTATCATTTAATTCCATCTTACATAGATCATAATTTTGTCCATGACATGTTTCTCAAATGGCTTTTATGCTATAATTCCAAAAAGGATCTTACAATACCTGAGTTCCAAAACAGACATGTGGGTGAGAAACATCCATCCAAAATGAACTGTCACACTTTATAACATATAAGTAACATTTTCATTGAGTGAAGCATACGAACAAAACCATATTCTTTCTCTTATCTGTCCTTTTAATCAAAATCTATAGATTTCCTTTTCCTCGCTGCCTACATATGAATTTTCAGACAAGCCCACAATTTTCCTGGACACCTTCAGATAATTTTTAAGACTGCTAGTCACTTTCAGTCGTAACAACAGCTTTAAAGGTAATTTCTCATCCAGTCACTTAATGCTTTCAAAATCGAGGTGTGAAATGAGTAAAGGGATAAGTCTGCATCTTCTTCTCCTGCCGTCATGTTGGTGTTCTATTTCTAATCATCCTTACACTAAGATGACTGGAGAACAACTAGCATTGAATTAGGGGCAAGAAGAAAAGGTAAGGGTTGGGAAAAGTCTTAGTAAATTGTCTGACATGGATGTAATTGCCACTGATTCCCTCTGAATTTGGTAGCTGCCCAGAGTTAACTCTCTCCCTCTTATTTCATCAACAGGGTTAAAGGAAACTAACAAGAGGTGGGGAAACACCTCAGGACTGGCACTAATGGAAGCTGTTAACACCCCTAAGCCTGGACAGAAAAAACAAATGTCTACCGAAACCAGAAAGAAAATTATAGCTGTAGCAGTGATCTGTCAATAGAAATTCTGATTATCAATAGGTGAATTCAATCACAGTTTCAATAGTGCCACGGCTGGGAGGGAATCAGGGGAATAAATACCACAAATTCACTTGACTGCTACCCTCTAATTTCCTGCCAATGACTATCATTAATTGAAATCAATCATAAACCAGAGGGCAAAGAAACCAGCTAATGTAGTCTGTGAGTACCCTCTCAGGGCTTACAAGAAGGTGAAGGAGGATAAGTGCATCTGAATGGGTGAATAACAAATATCCAGTATATATCCTCATACAATGAATCTAACCCCAAATGATGTGATCAACAAGAAACCCATCAGAAGCCACAAACTATTATAATTAGTAAGAGAGTTCAACTAGATTTCAGGACTCATAATCAACTTAAAATCAATAATATATACCTTCTCTAGGAATAGCCAATTAGAAAATATAATAGAAAGTAAAACACCATTCTCATTAGGAAATAAACAGTCAAGCATTTGAGAATCTAATAAACCAAAATAATGCATAAGAACTTTCTGAAGAAATCTAATAAACCAAAATAATGCATAAGAACTTTCTGAAGAAAATTTAGAAAATCAATTAAAAGACAAAAGAAACAACTTACATATATGGAAAAATATTCTACTTTCATGCATGAAATCACTTAAATCTATCCCCAAATTAAGCTACAAATACAGTGATCTAATTAAATTGAAGGTGAACACTAATTAGATTATTTTACAATTTATGAGGAAATTAACTAATTCTAATATTCATAATAAAATGTAAAACTTCATATATAGATTAATTTTGATAAAGAAGTACAAAGACTTGTGACTCATCCAACCACATAGAATATTTGGCTAAAAACTTTGCATAAAGCTTCTGTACAGTACTGGTGAGAAAAAGATAAATTAATGGAAAAAATAGTTGAAAACATAAGACTGCATATATATATGGATATTTGATATATGATAATATGGCACCAAAAGCAGTGGGAAAGGGCAGATTGTTTAATGATATTTGCGGGGAAATTGCTCATTGTGTTGAGGAATTTAAAGCTGGGTTCTTGCTTTACACAACAAATAAAAGTGTCCTCCAGATTAAAGACCCAATTATAGAAAGGTAAACTATAAAGCTCAAAGAAGAAACTATTGAAGAATGTATTTATGATCTAGTGGCATGGAAATAAATGTTTTATTTCATAAATCAAAAATTGAAAATTTGTTGGATTTGACCACATCAAAATCAAGGACCATTTAACAGATAGCAGACGTATTGGAATAACATATTTGCAACAACTAAATTATAAATGATTAGTTTGGAGAATATATAAATAATTGAAAACCACCAAAAAATGAGGGAAGCTTGATAGAAAAATGAATAAAAGATTTGAAAAGGCAATTCACAGATGAAGAATCCAAGTGTCTTATAGGCATATGAAGAATTATTAAATTTTATTATTAATCAAATAATTGCAAATTACAACATTGAGATACAATTTCATATTTGTTAAAATAGTTATAATAAAATTATTGGATAATTTAAATTTTTGGTAAGGGTGTGGGTGGACAGTAACTTTCATGCCCTGCCAGCAGTGTATATTACAACAGCCATTCTAGAATGCCAGCTGATAATATATAGCCGAATTACAAATACATACTTCCTAAGGCATGGGAATCTAAGTCTTACTAAGTACTCCAAATATACTTAAAAATCAGGGGCTATTTACAAAGGTATTCATCATGGCATTTATATGGTAATAGAAAATGTAGACATCTTACATGTCCATCACCAAGGAAAGAGTCAGTAAAATGTGGTGGATATTGACAAGAAGGCTACAGTAAGATGCAATGAGCCATATGCTCATACAGTAAAATAGATGGACACAATAACCTACCATTGCAAAAGGCTAAACGTTAGTTAAATTAAATACTACCCACAAATACATACACACACACAAACACACCGCATACTTTGAGGATATTTCATATTTAGGGAAATAAATGGATTAAAGTGGGTGATTAAAACAAAGAGAAATGAGGGAAAGAAGGAAAAAATTAAAGGAAAGGGGACTCGAGTGAGTCTAGGAGAAACATGTGGTGTGAAGAAAGGAATGTGATTACCCCAATTCTCCAATATAGGAGCAAGCTTACAAAAAAAATAATAAATGATTAAGTCTTCCTGGAAAATGTGAAGTCACTATTAATATTTAAGAATTTTCAACAAGCTCAAAAGCTTACTTAGTTATTTACCCATGATTTGAATGACTTGGTATGATATGATTTTGGTCCAGACATGTTAATAGCAAATATTAGTAAGAAGATGTAGAAGAATTAGCTAAATACATACATACACACACACACACACACACACACACATATATATAGTTGTGAGTGTATGTATGTGTGTATATATGTATATATGTTTGTGTAAATGAGACATATATGCATAAAATTCATAGTTAAGGTTATTGTCAGCATATTTAAAGATTTCAAACATTTTTATCTATGTCCATGATTCAATTATAAGGTGATGAGATATAGAGTTTCCATTATTCAAAATATTTAGAAAGAAAGTTTGGATGATTTCCTTAATTAAAATTACAGTGATTCTGTGGTTCTGATATTTATTTTGCCAAGCCTATTGAAAAATGCAGAGAACTGCTTCCTAGCCAAGTAGTGACTGCATCAATTATCCCTCACATGAGTTAAATTCTTTTCTATGCCTTCTGCGAATTTGCAGATTAAAGCTGGAGTCAGAAGAGACTGAGAACACACGAGGGGCAGAAAAATGAATTTTGCCCTTAAGAATTTTGATGGAAAAGAAAAGGAAATTTAATCAGTCACTTTATATTTACATTATTGATTACTAGCAGGATTTTGACTGTCATGGGTAAATGTCAGGAACACTAATTAGATTATTTTACAATTTATGAGGAAATTAACAGCAGACATTATTGTGTCTAAAATGCAAAATCAGAAGAAGGGAATCTCATTCTTTTAAGTCTTTTCTTTCTTCATAAGGCAGCTTTCTTTTCCTATATCTTTTTTATCTGTAGGGTAATGAGACCCAACTGTGCACTGCTCAGAATATAGATTGGTGCAGAGATGTTCTATAAATTTATGTATGCAGACAGTGTGGTTCTTATCCCTGATATACCAAGGGTCTGCATAGCCACGTGGAAAGATTAATTACGGCTCACATCAATTTTGGCCTCTAGATGTCATATAAAGAACATAACATCAGAGAGGAAGCTACAGAATTTTGATTATGACCGTCTGCAAAATTGTGTGTTCAAGAATGAGAGAGGAAAAAAAGGGCTCTTGTATCTTTTACAGAGTGTGCTTTCCGCAGGCACACAAGCAAGGCTGACGATCATGTCTTGGAAGTGCTGTTATTAAATACTCACTTCAATTAAAGAGGAAGCCTTGTAGGAGGTGTGCTCCATTATGATGGATCACTAAGATTGAAAGTGATACTGATGATAACTTTAAGAGTATTCAAGGAGATACAGCAATTAACACTCCATCACTCTACCTAAGAAAAAAAACAGAAAGAAACGAAAACTGAGATTTCTGGGCATTTTTATGATCCTTCTTTTATAATAAAATAAATACGAGAAGAGCATATTTGAATGACTCTTAATTATTATATGTATTTAAATTGATATTTTAGTGTGAGACCACATGATACAGGCTTCAATTTTTCTGCCAGCTGCTTCACAGCAGGAAAATAAAATGTGCTTCAGCCTGTTTCACAAAACTGAGCAAAAGAGGAACCAGATGAATCACAGAAAAATTCCATCACAAAATTGTATAACATAGATTAGAAAAGGAGACCATATCTGTTCGTCCCTAAGTTTCTTACAATCTGCAGTTAATTCATCACACTGAAGCTCCCTGGATATTTAAGGACAATGGGAAATGTCCGCAAGCCCTCCTCTTATTTCCATTTGCAACCCTAGAATGCTGTGGGCTGCAAAACCAAGCCATTTAAATGCTTCCCAAAGAGAATAGATATGAGGCAGGGAGACAAGCTTGCTGTAAGATGAGCAAGGAAACACAAAGCAGACAGTGAGGATAGGGAAATCATGCAGAAGAACCAAAAGGAAGGAAAAGGACCAGAATATAAAAAAAAATGAGAGTCTGCTTAGACCGATGTATGATAATCAGCTCAGATACTGGAAAAACTTTACAGTCAAAACTGAAACAGCACATTTGATTTCAGAAGCAGAAGAGTGGAATAATGAATAGTGTAGAAACTTTGGGTCCTTAAAACCAGGTTCAGATTCATCCTCAGGAAAATTCTAGTGATTGAAAAAGTACTGTATTCCCCCTGAGTAACTGAAGTTGGATTTCTTCTTTTTCCTTGGGGCTGTCAAAATAGAGGAAGAAGCTCAGAGTAATTGCTGGACTTGGTCTCATAATTACAGGTCTTGTTCTTGGATTTGAATTAAGCAGCCTCTTAACCAAAGAGAGTTTCACTGAGTGTACAACAAAGAACATTATTATTTTTTGTAAAATTAAAATATACTTTTTTTCTATTAGAAAACCCACAGTGTTTTCGAATCATAACAATATTAATCTCAAGCATTTTAAACCATAGGATAACCTCCTTGCTTATCTTTCTGACTACTGATTATTTTGAAGGTTTCTTGTAGTAGAAATAATCTTAGAGGAAATTACTAGGCCCAGTTCAAGGTGATAATAGCAGGCAAGGCCCATGCACCTGCAGTTCAAAGGCAAATGTGGAAAGGTTTCTCATTGAGAATGGCATCTACTACCCAGCTCATATCCAAATTTCCCCCAACTTATCATGAAAGTATATATTACAGCATGCATGCAAAAGAGAAAAAAAAACAATAACATAAAGCAGAGGTCTCAGTCAATTTATTTCCCACATCTGAAGGAATTTCCACTAACCACAATTCTGTAGGAATTAATTCAGTATGTATGTTTGTGGGCTATCCAGGCTAAGCCCCCAAAGTCTTTCCTTATTGGAAGTAGGAGGGAGATTCATTTGTCTATCTTTCTCACTGCCATTGGATCAGCAACCCAGGTCTGTGAAAACTCTCTATGAACCTGCAAAATGGACACATGACCCACACTTCCTTGAAGATTATTTCTGTCTTTCTACCAAGATCCCTTGACTTCTATCCCCCTCAAATCTCTCTCTCCACCAATAGGTGTGTTAAACCATTGGATTCATTCTCACTTTGTCCCTTGTTATTATTTGTCATTATTTGTCTCAAGAAGCATGGAATTCCTATCTTAAGCCTCAACCCAATTATTCTAGTATTGAGAACCACTGACCTAAGAGGAATACATATGAGGAAAACCTGGAAAAGAGATAGAGATAGAACTAGAAATAGAAAAAGAGAGAGCAATACAGAGACAAGAGGCAGAGACAGGGAGACAGAAAGAGAGAGAGAGGAAGAAAATTAGAAGAAGGCATGAGTGCTTCTTTAGAAGTTAAGCACACAGAAAGTCAAGAGATACATCCCAAGTTCTTGGTGCTTAAAAGACAGAGGAAGTGTCTGGGGAACAAGAATAGCAAGAATGACCTAGGATCAATAAATCAAATACACTCTCTTTTCCCATTTTCGAGTTCTATTTCATTCCAAACTTGCTTGGGGATAAATAAGCCATTTTCTGTCCTCTGTAGTTAATTTTGTGTTCAGTGAAGCATGTGAGTGTACTTCTTAACTCTTATAAATAATAGTGCATGCATTAAATGCAGGGAAAGAAGTATTTTAAAGGCAGGAAACTGACACTTTACACTTTTTTTGGATCAATAATTCTGCTTTTCCAAGGTTTTTTAAAGTTATAAAACAAATCTTAGAAATAAGATAATAATTATAGATGCTCTGAAATCAAGGCTTACTCTGTGCTGGACAAATGTTATATTATATATATAATTTCTGAACCTCATAACAATTTCACAAGACAAGTATTTTCTCACTTTTTGTATTAGAGAAGTTATGAGTTTATAAAACAATCATTTATAAAATACAAAATTCATGTACACCAACCAACCACCAACATTTTGCATTGGTGTGGAACAATTGGTGCAATTAATGAGAGCACTTTTTTATAATTGTACTATTTTTTTTAGCAATAGTTAACTTTGTCACAATTGATGAAAGATTATTAAAATATTTCTATCATCCATTATTTATATTAGGGATATTTTTCCATATAACACTCTACTATTATAATACCACTTTGTATTAGTATGGTATATTTGTTATAAAACATGAAAGAACATTTTTATACTTGTACTATTAACTATAGTCCATTGTCTACAATAGGGTTCACTGTGTTGTACAGTCCTGTTTCATCTTTTAATTTTTATTTTAGTAGTATATACATCCTAAAGTTTCCTCTTTTGACCACATTTCACTACTGTTGATTACACTTACAATAATGTGCTTCAATCACCAACATCCAGTTCCAAATATTTACCATCAGCCAAAATAGAAATTCTGTACAAGGTGAGCCTGAACTACCCATTCTGTAACTAAAATCTATCTTCTGGCAAACTATATTCTAGATTCTAACTCTATGAGTTTGCATATTATAATTAGTTCATCACAGTGACATCATACCATATTTGTCCTTTTGTGTCTGGCTATTTTCACTCAGCATAATGCCCTCAAGGTTCATCCATATTGTCACATGCATGGGGATTTCATTCCTTTGTACAGCTGAATAATATTCCATTGTATGTATATACCACATAGTGTTTATCCATTCATCTGTTGATGGACCCTTGGGCTCCTTTAATCTTTTGGCCATTGTGAATAATGCCACTATGAACATCAATGGGCAAATATCTGTTTGAGACCCTGCTTTCAGTTCTGGGTATATACTTAGTAGCATGATTGTCAGATTATATGATAATTCTATACTTAGCTTCCTGAGGAACTGCCAAACTGTCTTCCACAGATAATTGCACCATTTTATATACCAACCAACAATGATTGAGTGTTTCTATTTCTGCACATACTCTCCAGTACCTCAGGTTTTTTTTTTAATTGTAGCCATTCTAGTTGGTGTACAATGATATCTTCTTGTGGTTTTGATCTGCATTTCCCTAAGATAGGGATGTTGAACATCTTTTCATGTGCTTTTTAGCCATTTATATTTCCTCTTGAGAGAAATGTCTTTCCAAGTCTTTTGCCCATTTTTTTAGATTGGATTGTTTTATCTTTTTATTGCTGCATTGTAGGAACTTTTATAAATTCTGTATATCAAATCTTTATCAGATATATGATTTACAAATATTTTCTCCCATTGAGTAGGTTGTCTTTTCAGTTTCTCAACAAAGTTCTTTAAAGCATAAATGTGTTTAATTTTGAGGAATTCCCACTTATCTATTTTTCCATTCATTGCTTGTGCTTTGGGTGTAAAGTCTAAGAAATCATTGCCTACCACAAGATCTTGAAGATGCTTGCCTACATTTTCTTCTGGGAGTTTATAATTCTGGTTTTCATATTTAGATTATTTATCTATTTTAAATTAATTTCTGTATATGATATGAGATAGAGGTCCTCTTTCAATCTTTTGTATATGAATAACTAGTTCTCCCAGCACCATTAGGTAAAGACTCTTCTTTCCCAGTTGAATGGACTTGGTAGCCTTGTCAAAAATCCATTGGCCATACATGTGAGAGTCTATTTCTGAACTCTCAATTCTATTCCATTGGTCAATATATCAAACCTGATGCCATTACCATGCTGTATTGCTGACTATAACTTTGTAATAAGCTTTAATGTCAGGATGCATGAGTTCCCCAACTTCATTCTTCCTTTTCAAGATGTTTTTCACCTTTCAAGGCCCATCACCCTTCCAATTATATTTGGTCATTGAATTTTCCATTTCTGCAAAGTAGTCTGTTTGAACTTTTTATTGGGATTGCATTGAATATGTAAATGAATTTGAGTAAAGTTGATATCTGTTTTAGTTTGCCAAAGGGCTGCCAATGCAAAGTACCAGAAACCTGTTGGCTTTTATAATGGGAATTTATTTGTGGTAAAACCTTACCGTTCCAAGTCCATGGAAAGTCCAAATCAAGCCACCATCAGAGATGCTTTCTCACCAAAATCAGCTATTGTTGATCCTGCCATGTTGTCATTTGATGAAGCAAGATGGCCACCAATCTCTGTCAAAGTTTCAGCCTTCCCCTCTGAGCTCACTCTTTCCTCTTGAACTGCTCCATGGATCCAGCCTCTTGGGGCTTCATGCTTAAGCAACCCTATAGTTCTCTCTTTCCTGGCATAGGGTTTGTTTCTTTCCATACCTCCTATATCAGTCTCAGCTATTCTGCTCTTTTCCCAAGTACAGCTGTAAACTATCAGGGATATAGCAGGGCTGGTGTCCTCTTGAGCTCTGTGGTCCCAGCTTCTTAGGGCTCCCTGCTTAATTGATCCTATCTCCTACATGGCAGGATCAAACATGGAATTTCCCTTTTTCTTCTGTCTCTGTCCCTGTGAGTCAATTTATATCAGACCCAGCAAGGGGGCAGGGATTCAACCCAAGTCATGACTCACTGACACAGTCTAATACAAAGACTCAAAGCCATCTCACCAAGTAAACTAATCAAAGACCCCTCAACTGAATTTAATGCAATCAAATGTATCACACTGTGGAATAGATTAGATTACAAACATAATCTTTCTCTTTTTGAGCTTCATAAAATAATCTCAAATTGCCACAGCACCTTAATGATATTTAGTCTTCCAATTCATGAACAAATAATTCCCTTCCATTTATTTTGGCCTTCTTTGATTTCTTTTAGCAATGTTTTGTCATTTTCTGTATGTTTCAAGATGTTTTTCACCTTTCAAGGCCCATCACCCTTCCAATTATATTTGGTCATTGAATTTTCCATTTCTGCAAAGTAGTCTGTTTGAACTTTTTATTGGGATTGCATTGAATATGTAAATGAATTTGAGTAAAGTTGATATCTTCTTGAAAAGATGTTCAACATCCCTATCTTAGCACCTTAATGATATTTAGTCTTCCAATTCATGAACAAATAATTCCCTTCCATTTATTTTGGCCTTCTTTGATTTCTTTTTAGCAATGTTTTGTCATTTTCTGTATAAAAGTCCTAGATATTGGATTCTTATAGTTGCTATTGTAAATGGAGGTTTTTTTCCTTGATTTTCTCCCCAGATTGCTCATTACTAGTTATCCTGTCTTCTAGTTTGCTGATTCTTTCTTCTGCCTGTTCAAGTCTGCTGTTATATACTTCTAGTGTATTTTTAATCTCTCCTATTTTACCTTTCATCTCCTTAATTTCTATGTTCCCTTTTAAACGTCAAATATCTTTATGCTCACACATTGTTTTCTTCTTAATATCCTTTATCTCTAAAGCCACATTTTACCTCATCTCCTTATATTGATTTAGGAGATTGGTTTGGATATCTTTGATTAGCTGTTCCAAGTTCTGTGTCACCTCTGAAGTTTTAATTTGTTCCCTTGTCTGGGTCATATCTTCCTGTTTCTTAGTATGACATGCAATTTTTTGTTAATGTCTAGGCATCTGATTATCTTGATGAGTTTACTCTGAAGGTCAGTTTCTTTATCCTGCCTAAGGTTTTATTGTTGACTTGCTTTGTGTTAAGGTTCTTCTCTGACACCTAGTCTACTTTATTCTAGGCATTTAGAATAGCCTTTATTTAAGTGATCAGATTATTTTCAGCTTTTCTTCATTTGATTCTTGGCCTGGATATGCAGTACAGTCTTTAGGGCAGCAGTTTTTGTGCAATTGTTTCATCTCTGGGAGTTTTGATGTATCTTTTCCTTCTTTCTTTTCTTTTTTTTCTTTCTTTCTTCTTCTTTTCTTTCTTTCTTTTCTTTCTTTCTTTCTTTCTTCTCTTTCTTTCATTCTTTCTTCTTTCTTTCTTCTCTCTATAGTTCTGTACATTCCTTTCATTGTCTCTATTTGCTTTTGCCT
>PVKH010021879.1:0-14253 GCA_004027955.1 Chaetophractus vellerosus
CAGACTGAAAGAAAAGGACACTAGATAGCAGAACAAAGGGCAAAAAGAAATAAAGATCTCCAGTGAAAGTAATTATATGGGTAGTTATGAATGCCAGTACAATATTGTTTTATATTTTTTGATATGTAACTCCACTTTTTACTACTTACATGTTCTAGTTTAGACAGGGATCTCATGAGATTTTTATTATAGGATTTGGTTCATGTGACCATGGGGGTTGGCAAGTCCAAGTTCCATAGTGCAGGCTGCAAGTTGGGAACTCGAATCAAGGTTTCAATGAATTCCCCAGGAAAAGATGGCTGGCTAAAGCAGATGTAGAAATTCTTCTTCCTTACTGCTGAAATCATCAGTTCTCCCTTTAAGGCCTTCACTAGATGAGACTTTCCTCATTGCTGAAGGCAATCTCTCTTATTGATTGTAGATGTGATTAGCCATAGATGCAATCAACTGGTGAATGATTTAAATCCATGAAACACCCTCACAAAAGCAATCAGGCCAGTGCTTGCTTGACCAACGAACTGAAAACATAACATTGCCAAAGTGACACATGAATGTAAACAACACAATTTTGAAAATGCAAATGCATAAAAAGTAATGATAAATCTATGGCTCTGGACACACAAGGTATAAAGATATCATCTATAACCAGTCCAAAAAGAAGGTATGAAAATAGAAGGCTATAGGAACCGTTTTTGTGTGTGCTTATTAAAATTAACTTAGTATCAAATCAGATGTAAGTGCTATAGATTTAGGATATAAGCCTAAAAGAACTGACAAAGAAAAGAAAGCTAAAAGAAACCACAAAGAAAATATCTGAAAAATATATGCAAAAGGAAATAATAAGGGACTCAAAGTAGCAAATTCCAAAAAAAAAAATCACATAAATATGAAAGTAGGCATCAAAGGAAGAATTGAGGGACAAAAAGAGGGTATAAAACTTATAAAGATCAAATAGCAAAATGAAAGAAGAATATACTACATTATCAGTAACTATTTTAAATGTACATGGATTAAACTTTCCAGTCAAAAGGCAGAGATTGGTAGAATGGCTAAAAAAGCATGAACTACCCAAATATTAAAACCTTGCATTGTTGTGGTACATTTGCAAGGTGTTAATAATAAGGTAGTATATAGGAATCCTGTATTTTATGCATGATTTTTCTGTAAACCCACAACTTCCCTAAAAACAATTTTTTTTAAAGAAAAAAGTATGACCACTCAAAAAATGTTTGCAAGAGTCTCATTTGATTCAAAGCCACAAGAAAGTTAAAACTGAAAGGAAGGGGAAAAATAGAGGTAGAGCAGCTATACTAATATGAGATAAAATATACTTTAAATCAATTTAAATAAAAAAACTGTTACAAGGGACAAAGAAAGGCACTATATATACTCATAAAGGGGAAATTCAACAAAAAGACACAATTATAAATATTGGTGCACATAAAGGCAGAGCCCCAAAATGTAAGAAGAGAATCTTGACAGATTTGTAGAAAAAATATACAATGTTATATTAATAGCAGGAGATTTTCAATATACCAGTTTTAATAATGGGTAGAACATCTGTACAAAGATCAATAAGGAAATGGAAATATTGGACAATATTATAATCCAACTAGACCTAATAGACATATATAGAACACTTCACCCAATAGCAGCAAAACACACATTCTTCTTTAGCATACATGGAATATTCTCCAGGATAGAAAATATGTTAGGTCACCAAACAAGTCTCAATAAATTTAAAAAAATATCGAAATCATACAAAGCCTCTTCTCCAAGAACAATGGAATGAAAGTAGAAATTAATAACAGAAGGAGAATTACAAAATTCACAAATATGTGGAAATTAAATAACACACTCTTAAGCGCCAATAGATAAAAGAAGAAATCAAAAGGGAAATTAGGAAATATTTTATGGTGAATGAAAATAAAAACATAACATACCAAATTTATGGGATGCAGCAAAGGCAGTATGAGAGGGAAATTTTTCGTCTTAATCCTTACATTAAAAAAGAAGATCTCAAATGAAAGACTTAACCTCACAACTGGAGGAACTAGAAAGAGAAGAGCAAACTAAATTCAAAGCAAACAAAAGGAAGAAAATAATGATGATTAGAGCAGAGATAAATGAAATAGAGAGTTAAAAATATTTAGACTCAGTAAAGCCCAAAGATGTTTCTTTGAAAAGACTCATAAAATAGAACTTTAGCTAGACTGAAAAAGTAAAAAATAAATAGTATGCAAATAACTAAAATCAGAAATGAAAGGGAGGGGCATTACTATCAACCACAAAGAAATAAAAAGGATTTTAAGAGAATACTATGAACAATTGTATGTCAAAAAAGTTAGATAAACTAGATGAAATGGACAAATACCTAGACACACACGAACGACCTACATTGACTCAAGAAGAAACAGAAAATCTCAATAGACCAATAACAAGTAGAAAGTTGAATCAGTATTCAAAAACCTTCCAACAAAGAAATGCCAAGGACCAGATGATTTCACTGGTGAACTACATCAAACATTCCAAGAATTAACACCAATCCTGCTAAAAAGCTTCTAAAAAAGTATGAGAAGGGCATACTCCTGTGGTAGTTTGAAGCTGTATATATCCCAGAAAAACATGTTCTTAAATCCTGTGGGTGTAAGCCCATTCTAAGTAGGGTTTACTTCAGTTAAGGTGTGTCCTACCCATATCAGGAGGGGTCTTAAACCTATGACAAGAGTCCTTTATACAAAAATGAATTTCAGACAGAAATTCTCTCAGAGAGAGAAAGCCATGGAAGGAAGAAGCTGAAATCAATGAAGCCTGGAAAGGAAGGGAGAGGCCAGCAGACCCTGCCATGTGACAGAGGAGCCAAGGATCACCAGCAGCCAGTCTTTGGGATGAAAACATTACCTTGATGATGCTTTGATTTGGATATTTTCCCAGCTTCAAAGCTGTGAATGAATAAATAACAATTGTCTAACTCAACCCATTTCATGGTATTTGCTTTAATTAGCCTATAAAACTAAAACAACTCCCTAACTCATTCTATAAGTCCAACATCACACTCCTACCAAAGCCAGATAAAGATACTTCAGGAAAAGAAAATTACAGGTCAATATCCCTAATAAATGCAAAAACCCACAACAAAATACTAACAGACCAAACCCAACAGCACATGAAAGGAATTATACACCATGATCAAATGGGAATTATCCTAGGTATGAAAGAGTGATTCCATTTAAGAAATTCAATTGATGTAATAACCATATTAATAGAATGAAGGAAAAAAATGCATGATCATCTCAATTGGTGCAGAAAAGGCATTTGTCAAAATCCACTTGAAGTGTTTTGATAAAAATTACTTGAATTACACAATGACTGGTAAGGTTTGAATTATGTCTATAGGCCTTGCCACATATATTACATTTACATGGTTTCTCCTTGGTATGGACTCTTTGATGGTTCATGGGGTTTAAGACCTGGTTAACACCACTGAATTGTATATTTGAATGTGGTTAAAGAGGAAATTTTTAGGTTGATTATATGTTACTAGAATAAAAATTTTGTAAAATCCATAGAATTGTAAAATACAAACAGTGAAGCCTAATGTAAACCATGGACTCTAGTTAATAATATAATTATTATATTATTGAATCAATTGTATCAAAAGTACCATACTAATCCAAAAATAAGGATAGCTGTGTGTCTGAGGAAAGGGTATGTGTGAACTCTTTTTCTGCATGATTTTTCTGTAAATCTGCATCTGCCTTCATAAAAAATGAATTTAAAAAATGTTTTTTATAAAAGCTCAGCCATGGGTTGCTGGGGTGGGAGAACCTCCAAGAAGTTTTTTAAAGGACCAGGCCTAGAAATGACATAAATCACTTCTGACCACTTTCCATAAGCTATAATTTGGTCACATGGCCCCACCCAGTTGTGAGACAGTCAGGGAAATGTAGTCCATGGCCCCAAAACTCTTTTGCAGTGTGAAAGGAGAACATGATTCCTTGTGGAATGGATAGCCACCTCTGGTAGCATTTGTTAAGTAAGAAAGGGAAAGACCCAAGAACAGAGCTGTGGGAATACAAATTTTTAAAGGCAGTTGTAGAACAAGAAACCCACGATGGGACCGAGAGATGTAGAAGGAAGACAAGAAGAAAGCAGTATTGGGAAATCCAAAGGACACAGGCTCTTCAGGTGGAGAAATTGCTGTAAAATATGTCAAAATTCAAATGATATGGGGGCAGAAAGAAGACATTAAAATTGGCCTCCCTGGCAACTTTGCCAACAGCAGCTGCAGTTGTGTGGTACACACAGTTGTCTAGTAACTCAGCAGTTGAGCAAATAGAGATTTAGAGAATGGGG
Organism: Chaetophractus vellerosus; assembly: GCA_004027955.1. NCBI lineage: Eukaryota > Metazoa > Chordata > Mammalia > Cingulata > Chlamyphoridae > Chaetophractus > Chaetophractus vellerosus. Next base: position 4,357 of record PVKH010021879.1, read on the forward strand.
ATAATTCTTATGAATTGCTCTTTTGAAATGGTCAAAAAGAATGAGAAAGATAGAAAAATTGTGGCATATAAACACATACTGAGAGGCTTGGTATTTTTTTTTAATACATTGTTTTGTTGAAGGGAAAGAGTCAGATTATATTGAAAATATAAGAGGGAGAATGAAAATTGGTGAAAGAAACTAAGTGAAGCAGGCTTCATATAGGGAATGAATAGATAGATCTGGAACCTGCAGAAAAGTCCACGTGGACACTGAAAACCCAAGATGACTGTTGGAAGATCCTGCAAGATTTCCACCATGCAGAATGAGATTCCGGACATTATCATTAGCCTCACCTGGGGGATTGATGGGTCAGGTGATCAATCAAAATAGCAAACACCTGGGACTCCTCCCATGCCATTAGCAAAGGGGTGGAATAATTAACAGTTTAAAAAGCAAGGGCAAAGGTCAAATCGCCCCTTCTGCTCCTCTTCCTGACCCTTGCCACCCTCTGCTCGGCTCGGCTTCCATGCTCTGCTTGGGGCCCTCGTGGCTTCTGCACCCTGCTCTTGCCATTTGCCCCCGCGTGGACCAACACTCAAGTAAAACCTGGGCATTTATAATCTATAATGGGAAATTGTAGTCTATAAATCAGCCCTCTCTATCACTCTTCAGCTCCTTACCCTCTGCCGGGGACCCATGACCTATTATTTTCTCCCATTTCTCTTCTCTCCCTATCTTAATAAATTGTTGGCCTCACTCACCTGACGTGCTCTGAAATTCATTTCTGCAGCATAAGTCAAGAACCTAGACTAAATCCAGTAACATAAGGATACAGTTATTCCAAGTAGATGCAAAACTTCTCCCCCCATCTACTGTCTTCTAGACAACACCTTTGCAATCATCACTGGAAAAATTAATTAGGGCAATGGGTGATAGCAGAGGCTCTGATGTCAGACCTCCTGGTTCTAATCCTGACCTCCTACTTTCTAGCTGTGTGAGTTTGGGGTTGTAACTTCACCTCTTTGTGCCTCAATTTTCTAATCTATAAATCGTAGATAAAAATAAATACTTCCTAAAGTTACAGGGATTAAGTGAGCTAATATTTAAGAACATAGAACAGAACCTAGCACAGAGTATGTACTATTTAAGTGTTTGTTAAATAAACATAATTAGAATCAGTGCTTGGCACACAAAAGCATTCAAAAATGTTAGTATTACAGTAACTATTATATAATCCTAAAATGTTGGTCCTATAATGCCTTGAAATCAAAGAAAGAGGAAGAGAACCACACCATTAAATCTAATGATGTTGATTGAGTGACACAACAGACTAATGGACTATATTAATTTATATCATTTAATACTAAAAATTAATATGCATTATAAACATACTTGCTTTGTGAGTTGGTATAAAGTTTTGAAGCATCATGATTAAATGAGCACTGAGAAAAATAGATACACAAATGCTTATAATCCATATACCTTTCCTAAAAGCATTATCAGAAATATTCTATTCAAAAGAATTAAATCCATGTTTAAAAAAATAGCAGAATATATTGTATAAAAGAAATGATACTTTAAGTGTAGTAATTATTGTTACAATGTTATTAGGAAGAATGATTATAAATAAACTAAGAAGTCAATCAAAACACCTGGGATAAAAGCAACTAAACATACCTGAGGAAAGAATTGATAAAATTAAAAGCAGAAATGCAGTAGAATGAATAAATAAATCCAAGACTTTTGTCTGGGAAAAGACCAACAAATTAAATAATTCCTTGAAAAAGCTAAATAATTAAAAGTGAAAACACAACTATGTGAGAAAAAGGAGGTGTAATTACATAATTAGAGATGCTTTTGATTTTTCAAATAATATGTACAAATTTGCATTTCTAATTGAGAAAATGCTGATGAAGGATACATTTTTCAAGAAACCTGACAAAAAGAAGTAAATGTTAAAATATAAACATAACAAAAGAAATGAAAAAACTGTCAGACTAGTATCCATCTCGAAACCCCTCCATTCTACTCTTCTACCTCATAAAAGGTCCTGAATCCTCAATTTCATGAACAATTCTTTCAAACCTTCAAAGAACAGATAATTCTTAATGCTATTTAAATTATCTCAGAGAATTTAAGAGGAAACACATTCGAATTCATATTTTGGAAGTTAGCATAACTACATAACAAAATCTGATAAAGCATGTGCTAAAAAAGAAAATATAGACAAATCTCACATCTAAACATAAACGCAAAAATTTTTAATTGTATATGTGTATTAGTAAACCATGAACAGGGGTAGAGTAAAATGGGATTTACTTGAAGAATGTAAAGATGGCTATATATGAAAGCTACTTTTAATTAACTCACCAATGAGTAATTCTAAGAATAGAAATCAAATGTTCATCCCAAAATGACAAAAGAGATATTCACTAATGCTCAGAATCCATCCTAATTAAAAATAAAAATAAAACACATCTCTGAAATAGAATGTGAAATCTCTTAGCACATAAACAGTATCTTTGTCAAGCCAGTAACCTAAACCTGTTCCCATTAAAGTCTGGACCAAGACAGGAGTGCCCAAACAATCTGCAGCCATTGAGCATTGTTTGTGAATACTCACCAATACAATTACATGACTGTAGATTGTTCTGGCATTCCTATTGTAATCCAGACTAAATGAGAGTGGTTCCATTGCTTCCAGATTGAGATCTTTCAATGATTTTCTGTTAGTTGTTATTGCTACCCTTATTCCTTAATCTGTTGTGTAATGGGACTGAAATTGTCGGGGGTGGGGATCCTTGCCCATAGGAGTCTTGGGTGTCTCCATGAAATGCTACCGTTTTCTTTTTTTGTTTCTGTTCTTTATCATCATGAAAATTATTCAATTTTCAACTTCCAGAATGAATGGAAACATGACTTATAATTTGTAACTTACTAAAACTTACCAAGTTTTGGCAATTAAAATTATTTTTCCTCTCTCTGGGATTTTGGAACTTTACGTTTAGATGTGAAGCAGATGAGAAGTGACAATTACTATTTTAGATTCATTATACCACTGGCGCCTTTATTTAAGAATTACAAGTTTTTCAAAGACTGAAGTGAGTTTTCAGAAAAGAAAGGATCTTACCCTGCCAAGGACACATTCTACTGTATTGCCTTCACAACAAGTCTGATGTAGATTTTGAGTATCCACGGCTAGTTTGGCAATTTCAGAAAAATTAGCTTTAGGTTGTTTTTTAGTCAGCAGAACCAATTCCCTGGGAAGAAAAATAAATACATTTAAACAGTATTTTGAATGCAATCCTTTCTAAAATTAGTTCCAGTTCATCGAATAACTAAAAGAGTATAAACACATTTGCAAATGTGGGGTGAACAGTGTATATTATAAATGCATTCTATTTCTTCAAAGATAGTTCCCAGAGCTAATTCACAAAGCAATTAAATTCAATTAACAACCATATAAAATATGGTCATTATCACTTGGAGAAGTTGCGTTGCTTGCTTAGATAGGTAATAAAATGTCAGAATTTGTGTTTGTTTCCCGGTTTCTTAGGTGACTAACCTTGGCAATTTATCTGACCCTGCTCTCCTAGGCAAAACTCTTTGTGGTAAAGACAGAAGTTATAATAGGCTTGGGTCTCCCCTGCCTCTGACAGCTGAGAAATATCCCTGAACTTTCTCTGGAAATAGGGAGAATGAGTGCCCTGTAAAGAGAATTGAGCTACCAGGTACTCCAATTCTGTCCTAAACTGGGGGGAAAGTTGATATAGGGAAGATGTATGTCTTCAAAGGTAAACTTGGATGGAAAAATATTCTGGGTCACGAAAGAGACAAACTGAGAACCATCAAATTCTCCTCCCATCCCACAGTTCTCCATCCCAACCCTCAAAATAATAGACCACTTGCTTTTTTCTGTTCTACATAGTGTTGGAGCCAAGATCTTTCCTGTATTCCAAAATAAAAGAATACCTTTTGTCTACCAGCCTTTACCATGCAGAACAATACTGTAAGTGCCCACTCTGAAAACCCAGAATCTTCTCAGCACTGAGGAAAAGACAAAGGAATTTGAGGGGATGGAAGAAATTAAGGTAAGAGATAATGGGAGGAATTGAGGATTATGTATTTTCATCCACAGTCCTATATTCCGTATTGAACAGGCAAGTAGCATAGGAGCCAAGTTTGTAATGAGAGACATTATTAAATGAGGGAGAAATGACTTTGCAAATGTGTTTAAGCAAAAGGGGTGACTCAACAGCAACAAAAGTCCACAAATAGGTAACTTACACTGCTTTTGCTACTCTGTGATTGAATTTATTTCCAATATCACATAAATGATGATGCCTCAAAGATATTTCTCTGACGTATTTTCTTATGGGTTCTAGCTGTAATCAGAAAAAACAACTCATCAAAGAAATATTGTAATAATGGAGAAAAATTGGTTTCATCATTTACAATAGAGAAAGAGAGATAAGTAAAAAAAAAAAATCTACTCAAAATCAGAAAGTCTTTTATTGACTTGCTTAAAAAAGGCCAAAATGCAAAAGCATAACATGGTGCTTTTTGTAAAATGACATCTTACTTCCCTAGAGGTCACTTGTCCCAGAACCTCAAACATTTAGAATATAAATGAGAATAAGAAAGTGAGTAAATAAAAGTCCAGAGAGCCACTGGAATAAATTTAAATAATCTGTTACAGCTGTAGTTTGCTTTTATTCCGTTACTAATCCAGGTTGGACATGTCTCCTACTGTCTGTCTAAAATATATACTTTGGTTTTGCAATATGTATAAATGTTCATACTCTTTAACCTGGGACTTTCACTTTTGAAATTCCACTGCAAATAAATTTTTCTAAATTAATAAAAATATAATTATGTAAAAAGAAGTGTATGCATGTTATGTTAGCAAAATTTTTAGAGATAAATAAAATGGCTCAACAGCAGGGTGATGGTTAAGTAATGGCACATTATTTTTAAGGTTTATACTTTAAAAAGAACCGGTATGTTTAAATCTTAATCAATACTATATATTCAATGTTATCACAACCATGTACAAAATAAAATCTATGCACAGAAAAAATGAATAAAAGAAAATACACCAAAATTGCTATCTCTGTGTTTTGGGAATATAAGTAATATATTAAAATTTCAGAGCAGCTCTATATTGTCACTTAAAACATATTGACTGTACATTAGTTTAACAATGGTGGGCCCGGCTAGATAGCTCAGTGGATAGTTTAACAATGGTTAGAAAAATGTACACAAATGCTATATTCAAACCGCAAAACTGTCATAATAATAGTTGTTATCATTTGAAATCAAATACGAACAAGTTTACCACTTCTTTATAAGAGAGACTCTGAGGTTTTAACTCATAGACCACATTCTCTGATCATAAGCACAATTATACACAATTGATTATCTAATTTTCTCTGAGGTAGTAGAAGAGCTGCTAGCAACAGATATTCTGGCAGCAGCAAGATGTGACCATAAACATCCTAAACCTGAGGGAGAGGAAGAAAGAATTCTTATTAGATTTAAAAGCTAACAGCAATTAAAGGAATGTTTAGGATAAGAATAGCCTTGTATATATCTTATAATCCCTGGAGCCAACTTTGGAAACAGTTTGTGAAGCTAATACAACATTCTCAGGAAACTAAAAGGCACCAAATTTTGCTTAATGTTATAGGGGCATGTCATACATTTAGGAAAATTTTCCACTGGGAAAAAAAGGTTAAGATTAAGTAAACTTCGTAACTTAAAATATAATAAACTCAAGTTACCTATAAAAGTTACTTCTGTAGAAATAGCTCAATCTTTAGAAATGCCAGATAATGAGACATAAATCCAAGTATGATCACTAGATTTAATTTTTAATTAATGCAAAACCAATAATGAAAAATAAATTATTTCCCTGCTTCGAAATTCAGGGTTAGCTCCTAAGGAATTATATAGTTCAACAGGGAAAGAATAGAGAGGAATGTAAGAAATATATATAAATAGCTTTAATGATAATAACTATAATTTATTGAGTACTTAGTATATGCCAGTGATTCTTCAGATAAGTATTTCATTTCTTACATACGGTAGACAATGAGGAGCTCAATAGTAGAAATAAGTAAAATTCTAGTGGGATTTAGAGAAAGATAAGATAATTTCTCACTGAGATCAAAGAAGACAGCAAGGAAAGTAGAACTTGCCTTTAGCTATGAGGAATTCGTCAAAATGATTATCAAATCACTACTAATTTTCAGCATGACCTTTGAAAAATCCATTTGGGTGGCCCCTCTAGTAGAGTAAAGATACTTATTATTTTTTTTTTATTTAGAACCTTTAATGAACATTGCATAAAAAGTACTTTTCTCATGAAATAAATCACCAGTTTATGTCTATCCAATGAAGGAGAAAAGATCACATGGTTAAAATTAAGTGTGGCAGATTGTATTTTCCAAAGATCGTTGCAATAATATCTCCCACCCCACGGGCTTCTTAATAGGTGACTTTGACAATCCATTCATCAAGAGGTGGGGTATAGATACCATATCCTTCAAACCACGTGAGGTTTTATAGGATTTCAGCCAATGCAGTATGGCAGAAGTGACACTATATAGCTTCTATATAAAAGGCCATCCAATTACTGCAACTGGAATACTCATTCTTGAAGCCAATAGCCACATGTAAGCAGTCCAATCTCTCTGAAGCTACCATGCTGTAAAGGAGTTCAAAGTTGTTAAGATCACATGGAGAAGCCCTGATTTTATATGAGAGGAAACAGATGATGAACCAGTGCTCAGATGTTCCAGCTTCCCAGTGTCCCAGTCCCAACCACTCTCTGACTGCTACCACGTGAAAGACTAAGAGCCAGAACCATTCAGATGAGCCCTTTCTGATTTCTTGAACCACAGAAAACAGTGAGTGATAGTAAAATTATTTTTGATTGTTGTTTTGAGCAACTATGTTTGGGATTGTTTTTTATGCTGCAATAGTAACTGGAATAATAAGTATTCATTATGAAGTAATATCTATGCTAGATCATGCTTCTTAAACTTAATGAGTATGCAAATTACCTGAGGATCTTGTTAAAATGCAGTCTTACTTAGTAGTTCTGGAGAGGAGCCTCAGATTCTGCATTTCTAACAAGCTTCCAGGCAATGCATATGTTACTGGTCGACAGAACATACTTTAAATAGCAAAATCCTAAGTAACAGATGAGATATAAATAGTATACTGTTTTGGTCAGCCACAGGCGTGCCCTTTGAAATACACCAAAGATTGGTCAGTCTTTATAAAGGGTATTTATTTGGGGTAGAAGCTCACAGTTACCAGGCCACAAAGCACAAACTTCTTCCCATACAAAGTCCATGTCCTGGAGCAAGATGGCTGCCGACGTCTCCAGGGTTCAGGCCTCTGGACTCCCCCGTTCCCCGGGCTGCGCCTCTCTCCGGGCCCAGCCTCTGCCTCCCTCACGAGTTCAGCTGTAGACCATGAGGCCCTCCACGCGCCGCGTCTCTCCACAGGGCAGCTGCAGACCACCGGGCGAACGGCCCACTCCAGCACCAGAACCGCCCCTCAAATCTGCTTCTCCAAATCTCCGCCTCTCTAAATCTGCTTTCCTCAATCTGCTTCCTCTGCTGCCTCTTATCTAGCCTTTTATACTTGAGACCACGCCCACCGAGGGGTGGGGCTCAACGTCTCACTGACCTGGCAGTTAACGCCCTACTCATAACTTAATCATGCCCAGATGAATCTATATTTTTGGAATTCATAATTAAATCAAACTCTGAAACCGTTACATATACCTTTATCTGGAAGCATTCAGTCTTGTTTTCTTCTTGGCAACACGACTGAATAGCTGTCTCATAACAAGCAGACATGGTCAGAATAGTGGGTCCATACAAGAATGGGTGCTTCTTAGAAATTTCATAAATGTACCTGGATTTGGACAAACACAAGGTTGTGTAGTTTAAAATTCAAGAACATTAGCTGACACTGTTTCTTAACAACTTAGGACTCATTCAGTTTTGTTGACCTGAAACTTCTAGAATTTCATGGTGATGAAGTTGAGGTAGCAAAATAAATAAATGCAGCAAAAGTTTCACTATGGATAGATCACCGTGAAGTGACCAACTTCACCTTCTTGGCTGGTGAGGAAAGACAACCAGTCACTAAAACATTTCATTTTTATCTACAGAGTGGGAGGTAGAAGTCAATAATCTAAGCCAGACTTTAAATGCAAGATTGGTGCAGGAGACTTAATTTAGAAGCTATTGGGGGTGGAGAGGAGTATCTCGAGATCAGCCCAAAGCTCTTCCTAGACCAGGAAAGTTAATCACATTGTCCTCCAAGATATGTCATTCAATATTTTGGATTGATTTTAAATTTCTGGTCTTATTTCCCCCTCTCATTCATTCTTCATACTCATTACAGACTTGCCTTTCACCTATAATCATGTCTCCCATAGTTGTCTGCAAGGCTTCTCAAAAGTCCCCCCACGCACATGGTTACATACCCAACAAAATTTGACATTAGTGACAGAGACTAGCTCAATGCTTACACTAGTGCATTTGCCTGTCCTGTGTACACAGGAAGACTACTTTTGCAGCCAACCTTGTAGTTAGATTGGGAACATGTAACTGAGTTCTGACCAATGAAAAATAAATGAAAATGCTACACATCACTTCTAGGCTTGGCCATAAATTCCTTTGCATGTTTTCGTACTCTCTGTTTCTGCTCCACAGTGACCTTGGAAGCACATGCTCCATATGGTATAGCTCTGATGGAAACATACTGGATTCCTCAGGTATACCTTCAAGGAGAGTCACCTAAACTTCAGTAGAGACCTTATCTAACAACTAAAGTAAATAACAATCCTGTCATAATGTTTCCCTTTGGTTAAAATAAGTCTTTTCTTATTGGTGGATGATTGAAGTGGTGGCCATTTGAGTTGTTTACCAATGTCAGGCTCTATCTCTATGCTTTCAGGTATCTCCCCGCTACACCCTGAACTTCCCCTGTCCCTTACCTGAACTATCGAACTATCACCTATTTTCTGTCCCCAATATCTTGTGCTTATTAATAGTTTTGCCTACTCAAGTATATCTTCCACCATCATTTGCTATTGGTCTGCTTAGTCTGACCCTTAAGCATATGGATCCCTTGACAGGTCCTGGTCATTCCTAATCTGTTTCATGTCACAGACATCTCCATGCACTGTTGGTTCAATAAGATGGTAACTATCATTCTGAAGGAGAAATAATTTTCACTTTAATCCCATGCATTGTTTTCTCAGAGGCTCTTGAATAAAAAAGGACTGTCTTCAAAATTCAAAACTATTCTTCTACAAAGACAATGGCAAGAAGAAATTGCTTACCTCTCCCTTACAGATGCTTGATTCTCTTTGACCATCTCACAGGATTTGTTGAGGATTTGCTCAGGATTTGGAAATTGAAATATATCACTGTATTCTGCATCATCTTTTTTATGTGTGAGGAAGCACTTTTGCCTTGCTGTGTAATTTTTATTGCAACACTCAGAAAACCCATATTTATCAACCATCCCTTGGTTGTCACAAATATGCTCTAGGAAGGTAATCATCTATAGGAGTAAAAGATAACTTAAAGAGGAAGCATGTGATATACATTCCTTACCACAAGAAATTTGAGGAATTATTATCAAGAAAAACTAACTCGGTGCTTAATGTTTAACTTTGGATTCAGTAGTGCCTGGACATAGTTCTTTCAAATAAAAGCCTTTTAGATTTTTCAATATTTTCAGCATACTGGACATTGGCCAAATAGAATTTACCGTTCTTCCATTTTCATATGTAAGTACTTTATTTTCACACAGCTGAAAGTTATTAAAATAAGCTGGAATGTCCGGGGACTAAAGAAATCAAGTTATTTTTAATAAGAACTC
>PVKH010021880.1:0-14225 GCA_004027955.1 Chaetophractus vellerosus
AAAAGCAAGGACCGTAAAACTCCTAGAAGATAATGTAAGGAGACATCTACAAGACTTGGTAGTAGGCGGGGGTCTCTTAAACCTTATACCCAAAGCAGGAGCAACAAAAGACAAATTAGATAAATGGGACCTCCTCAAAATTAAACACTTCTGCACCTCTAACGACTTTGTGAAGAGGGTTTTGGCAGTTTGATATTTTTTGAATCCCAAAATCCCAAAATAGAAAGATTATGTTTGTAAATTAATCTATTCCTCTGGGTATGCTGCCCTTGGATTGTATTAAATTCCTTTGATCAGATTGCTTTAGTGCAGGGGTTCTGAACAAGGGGTCTGTGAGCTTGAATTGAAATGCAAAAAAAAAAAAAAAATCATTGTGTTGGTGTGGGTGTGATATATTTATTAAATAATACACAGTATAGTGTGGCCTTAGTAGGGGAACTGGTTTTCACCTGACTGGCAAAGGGATTCATGGAACAAAACAGGTTAAGATCCCCTGCTTTGGAGCATGAGATGGAAATGGCATGAAAGGAGAAGATTTTGAAGGTGATATTAGACAGTTTGTACTCTATCCTGTAGTAAGTAAAACAATTTAAAGAATTTCAGGCTAAAAAGCCCCCTGAGTCACACATTCCGTCAACACAGCGTGCAAACTGCACCTTGTCACACGGTGGATTTCACCATCATCTTTCTACTCGCTCAGCGCACACCTGCTGGATGCCCGTTTCCTAAGCAGGTAGACTTGCTGCGATCCTCTGGTGAACAGGCCCTTCTGAGTCTCCCTGCTGAAGGGAGGTGTCTGTCAAAACATCCAGATGACAGAAAAGGGTGGGTGGGAACATTTAAGAATCAGAACTGGGTGCGATCGTGGCTCAGAGCACCCCCTGGCCCCCATCGGGTTCTCAGGCACATGGTGGGTTAGAGTAGAAAAGTTGGGATGGGAGAAACCCTAAGGGGACCTTGGTCTCTGAGAAAGTGAAGCGGGTCTGATGCCACAAAGGAGACTCACTGGGTGTACCTCAAGGTAGTAGCAGAAATGAGTGATTTTTTAATAAATAAAAAAAGGCTGGCTTATAACAGGTCCTCTGCAGCCCTATTACAGCATATTTAGAGTTTTTCCAAAACACTCTTAAAAGATAATTAACCTAATTTGGCTTGTTACAAAGTCATTTTAAATCTCCATTGGGTGAACAAAATAATATATTCAGCAGCATGTGTTTGCAAGTGATAACTCAGTTTATCAAGGACCAGCGGAGCCCAATCTCGAGGCGAGTGCTTCCGTATGAACCCGGGGGCTGGCAATTATCTCCTACCAGCCTGGCCACCTGTAATAATTTTGGTTTTGATGTGGCCAAGTTTTAAAAATAATACCAGCTTGGCTCTAGGGCCTTCCACCCATAGGCAGCCAGTCTGAGGATTTACATCTAACACGATAAAGTTCACGGAGGGGAAGGACACCATCCTAACATAACTGGCATTGCAATGTGATTAAATCAGAGCCTTTATAGCCTCTTTATTTAATTTTTATCCCCAAAAAAGGCTATTTCGTCCTTTTACTGCTATTTCAGATGTTTCAGAACTAATCCCATATTAAGAAACAAGCCATTGGGGGCCATCTGGATGCATAAATTGTAATTACATGATTCTTTTAATTAATTTTGACAGAGGATTTCACAACAAAGATCCCAAGTCAGTCTTGTTTTCCCTAGAAAAGCTATGTGCATGTAATCCTTATTCACACAGCCCTCTGCTGTGGATGGGGTTTTAAAACTCAGCCTAACTACTTTGATTGCTAATAATGGCATGGACAAATAAGCACATTCCCAGTTACATCATGAAGTCACATTCAAACTGTCCAGAATTCTGTGACTGTGGCCCCTGGACTTCACCACTGTTCATTACTTGTGAAAGCACCTGGAGATAACAGTGTAAGCTAAATATAGAGCCACAGGCTGGATTAATCAGAAAAGCAACATATTCCAAAGGAAGTAATAAGCCAAGCCCCAGAGATCATCTAAATTGACTGACCCACCATATCTCAGATTCTGAGTTCGTCCATAGAGAGGCCATACTGTCTTTGTTACCGTACTTCCCGCCACCGACATGGGGGCTGGCATGTTGTAGGTCCCCAAGGGTTCTGCAGCACCTCCATGTTGTTCTCAAGCCCTGGTACCTCAGTCAGGTAATTTTTCCCCACCCCCATCATTCAATTTCAGGAGACAGGAAAACCATATTCAATTCATTCTCTCACAATCATTCTAGCTAAAAAAACAAACAAACAAAAAATGAGCGAACAAACAAAAACCCACTTGCTCTACAAAGGCTCTTTACATCTTTGAAAAGCTGCTTCGGAATTTTATGGCTGGGGTCTAGTGGATTCCGTTACCCTTTCCACTCACTCAGTGGGGTAGCTGGTGACCCCCTACTGTGACTGAGCAGACTGGTGCCTGCCCTTCAATAGCTGACAATTTCGATAGTCATGCCAAAGCAGGGCCTCTTGCAGGGGACTAGAAAAGCAATCTTGTTTTTAAGCATCTTTCATCCATAGACCCTGAATGGCTCGCATTCTGAAATTCAAATATACATGTTGGGTCTCTTATTCTCCTCACAACTAGTGCTGATATGCCAATGGTTTTGCCATTTGTCTCTAAGCCTCAGCGGTAACTGCTTCCCCAGATGCCCTTCTCTAGCTCTAGTGTGGATACAAATTACATGAAGATCTTGTTCGGTTCAGGGAGTCCTGGGTGGGCCCTGAGATTCTGCATTTCTAGCAAGCTCCTGGGTGTCGGCCATGCTGCTGGCAGGGAGCCCACACGTGGAGTACCAAGGGGCTGGCTTACACTGGGGGGGTCACTAAACTTCTAGTTTTTGCTCACATACCCCCCACACACACATACACTTGGGGTTCTTTTATTCTAATTAGCAATTTCTTAGTATCACACTGATTTTGCTGATGTTCCCCAGTACTCATAAAAACCGACACCACAACCTAAATCAGTTCCACATGGGAACACAACCGTAAAAGTAGTCTCACTTCCCTCTTTCCCTATTTGTCTTTTCAATCACCAAAGACACCCAAATTAAAAAGAGAGAGAGGGAGAAACAATAAAGTACCTAATGTCCCATGTTCCCCTGTTTATCAGAGGGTGTTGATTACCTAGAGGTAATTTTTTCTTGTAAAGTAATTTATTTTAAATAAAAAAAGGTCAGGCAGCTATTTCATTTATCACTATTACAAAGGAGCCTAACCTAGTGATGGAGAAAGGGAAGGAGAAATTAATTACAAGTCAGAAGCTGCAATAACACTTCCAGTAATTGTGACAAAAATTTTAAATTAACATTTCTGTCACTGAGAGAAGTTTGATTAATTTTACAATTGGAGATGCTATCCCCAGAATATTGGGGGGATGGGAGGACACAGCTCTTTGCAGTCTGAGATGTAGATTGCTTCTTTAAGACTTAATGTATCTGCAAGGCACCTTCACACTTTATTAACAGCTCAATCAGTGCCATGCTGGAAATAATTAGCCAAGAAACCACGGAGTAAATAGATCTTGACTGGCAAACCATGTGAAGTACATGCAAGGAGCTTCTCTGCAGCTATAACAAAGCAGATCTTGTTTTCTGTGTTACAAAGTATCCTGGGAAGACCTGCTGTTGCCACTGTGATTTTCCCTCCAGGAAATAAAACAACGTAGCAGGCTGCAATTATACTTTTTCATTTGTATTTCTTCAAAGGTATTATACTGAGGAGAAATAGAGAAGGACCCAAGGCCTTAAACAATAGAAATAAAGAGAAAGGAAAGGTATGTTAACGTTTTAAAAGCCAGTTGAAAAAGTTCTTCTAATGATGACTCTATTGGACCTAGGATTATATTGGCCTCAAATGAACAAAGCATTAAAGAAGAGTTAACACTTATTTAGACCTTATTTATGTACCAGGCTTACAAATTATAAGTGTTTTATGGTTTTAATTTATTTGATCCTTACAACAACTTTTTAGATTCTTTGATCACCCCTGTTTTATGAACACCCCTATTGTGGCACCCGAAGGTTAAGAAACTTATCCAAGGTCATTCACATAGAAAGTCGTGAACAGGGATCCACAGCAGGCAATCTGGTTACAGAACCTGCACCCTGACTCAGGGGTCCACAAACTACAGGATGCAAGCCAAATCTGGCTTGCTGCCTATTTCTGTAAATAAAGTTTTATTGGAACACAGCCACTGTCATTTGTTCACATATTGTCTGTTACTGCTTTCATGATATAACAGCAGGGTTGAGTAGTTGCAGCAGAGACCTCATGGCCTGCAAAGCCAAAAATATTATCTACCTTTTACAGAACAAGTTTTCTAGCTCCTGCTCTTCACCATTATGCTTCACTGTTCCTTAGAAGATACCTACATTAGCTCACAGCATACAGAAAAGACAGAACAGTGATGGACATTTTGAGATATTGAAAGGGCAACTGACTATAGAAATATGAACTGAATGGATGGAAAAATTAATTGCAAAGCATGCATGCTAACTCTTTAATTTATTAAAACCCCCCAATAATTTTATATAGTATTGAACTAGGTTTTGATGTAAAACTTGTGGAGGAAAGCAGTGGAGAAATAGAGCTTCTTGGCACTTGGCCCCATGTGGTCAAGGCAGAGTGTTTATTTCTAGCAGGGATCAGTGAGCTAGCTGTTTATCATGGGACAGAAACCTGGGAGAATGGTATTCAACTCTCTCAACTGAGGTCAAATTGAAATGCATGGTAAGTTGAAGCTTGAGAATACTGCTCACACTGATGTCTTTCAGGTCTTTAGAAAAAGTTTGAGAACATGGAGGTTTTTTTCAAATCCCATATGATGAAAAAAAAATACTAGCAGTTGCAGCTTGGGAAAGCATAACTTCCCCAAGAGTTTGAACTATTTAATGAATAACAACAATGTACATTATGCAATTAGGAGGAGAGAGAAGGGTAGAAATACAGTAGGAAATGGGAAGGAATCAAAGAAAAGGGTAACAGCAATGAATCATTAGCAATTACTCATGATTGGTGTTAAGGTATTAATAGGCACTCAATAGAAGTTTGAGGACTGAAATGAAAACCTTGCATGGTGTAAGGCAGTGAGTGAGGGCACTCTGAGAGAAAATTACCTGGAAAGGTAAGTTAAGGCACACAAGAACATTTGTAACAATAGTTCATCTACATAGTCAAAAGGAAAAACTCATGTTAAAAAGCAGAAATAAAAGTCAAAATTTAAAAAATAACTTCCAAACTTAAAAAAAAAAGATTCAAGGAAATGTGAAATTCCAGGTATTAAAATATATTTAAAATATACAGTGATTAAAATGATTGCAGTGGCATAAGAGTAGGCAGGCAGAAAAGAATAGAAAGCTCAGAATCAAATCCTAAAACATGTACATACTCAATCCAGGCAAAAGGGGATCTTTATATCAGTGGAGGAGATATTCAATAAATGGTACTTAAATTCCTCTCTCCCAAAATGTGAAAGTCTTATGACCCTTACACATCAAAATAAATCCCAGATTGTACAAAGTAAATGAAAAAAAAAAATGGAATGATAGAAGAACTAAAGGGGAATGTAGGGGCAAATTTATTCATTCTCAGGGTAAGCACATCAAAACCCAGAAAAAATAAAATCATGTAAAACACTTGCAGCAGAAAGACAAAAGAAGAAATATTACTTCCTCTTTCTGCTTCCCTGTATTTTCTAAACTTTTTTCAGAAACCCCCTCCCCACGAATTTTGTAATTAGTATTTATAATTGTGTTAAGTGTTACTTTGAAAGAGAATGTGCAAACAAGACAAAGTTCATAAAATTCTTCCAGAGACTCAGTATGTTTATGTCTGGGGTGGGGGGCTTGTGGAGGTGGGGGCATTGGGGAGTAGGGAGAGGTGGGGAATGTCTGGAGAGCAAATCAGTTAGTTGCTTGTGACATATGTGTTAGCCCAATTGGAGTGAGGACCACTGCCTGACTTTCATGTGCCTCCGTGTATCCTGGAAGAGGTGGGAAGGTTAGCAAGATGCCAGCCTGATTAATTCCAGGGCTTCAGAGGGAGCTGAGATAGACACAGAGCACAAGAAGGGAGCCATCCCTCGGAATTCTCAGCTCAGAGGCAGAGGCCGTGCCAAGTGACCTCCTCAGAGCCCACAATCCACCTGCTCCAGACCCTGGGATCACAGGATCACAGTGCAGTAAAAAAAAAAAAAAAAAAAAAGCAAACTGACATTGCGAGGCAGAAAGCATTTCATGGCGAGTACGTACAATGATTTTTTCCTTCAGAAATTATCAAAGCTAAAGACTCCATTAGAAGTGCTGTCACCAAATCTGATTCTCTCTCCCCGTTCTAAAAGTAGTAAGAAATGTTAAAAGGCAACGTGATAGAAAGCTTTTAGTTTGGATCTGTATACACTTCATTCCTCTGCTGGGAAGTGAGTTCTACCTTTGAAGGTGTGGGCTTCAAGCAGAGAGGAGCTCAATTGATACTCCGACACTACTCCACTTAGTCAAACCTTCTCTGTCTGCTTTTAGAGGAAGGAAGAGAAACACTGAGGGTGTCAGCTATTAGGTGATGTGGGCTCATTGGCACAATTACGTTAATAAGGTCCTACCTGGGCAACGGTGTTGATAGCTAGCATGGTGCCTGACAGATGGCACACAATCAATATCCTTGAATAAATAGACAAATAGTTCCATAAAAACCATGCTTTCTGGAAGACAGCTATGGAATTATGCCCTTTCCTAAACTCCCTTTATATATATTTAACTGGCCAAAGTGGGAATGTCTTCAAGTTTACTCATTTTGATTATAATGGAATCATTCTGTGAGACTTGTCTTTCTAAACATGAAACACTACTCCAACACAAAGCTTCCACATCCAGTGCATTTTAAGTTCATTCCTACATTTCAAATGTTCACTGGAAGGGCATGTAGACCTCACTCAGCCCATCCTATTTAACTGTACAAATGAGGAAACTGAGGGCCAGAGAGGAGGCATGAATTATTAGTTGATTTTGGATTAGGTCCCAGGTTTCCTTCTTCCTAGTCCAAGGCCCTTCAAGGTCATTCTTTCATTCACCTGGTCCCCTAACAGGTGGTGCATGTTGAGGAGAATGTAATTCATGCCTGCAAGGCACCGTCATTACATTGGGACATTTTCCTTCCATTTTGAGTAACTGTCCTCTACCCTGGACACAGTAATACATCCTCAGGAATCAGTTTAAGTAAATAATGCAGGTCATTTAAATGGGAAAAATTTATCAGAATTTTTTTGAATTGTGGTTCCAAGTTAGAGCAGAATCAACTATGTTTGGGAGCCCCCACCTTCCAATGATTCTGATTCAGTAAGACTGGGATAGTTCCCATGAAACTGAATTTTAATTAGCACCCCAGATGATAAGGAAGATGGCTGAGAAACATTTTATCTGACCATGAGCTCCAGGAGGCTGGAAACATCTAATTTACCTGTTTATCCACAACTCTTAGCACAGTGCTCATTATGGAGAAGTTGCTGCTCCCAAAATATATTTTGAATTGAATTCATATTGACTAGAGATTTTTTTGTGTCTCATTAAAAGACACAAAGACAATCTATTCTTGGGAAGGAATGAAGGGTAAACATTTCAAGTTGAAGTGCAATCGGTTGACAACATCATCTCTGACTCTACTCTACTGGGGTTCTGTTGCCTACCACTCTCACACGCTGTCACCAGGAGAAAGTAGACAAAGCATGAAGACTGAGGCTCAGAAAGCCATTAGTTTCCCAAGTCACACAACCAAGAACTGTATGACTCTACAGTCCATGTGTATCCCTCTAGGTCTTGGGAAAGTCAGAGATAGGATAGAGGACAAAGTAACAGTCGCAAACACAAGGTTCCATGCAACTTCAGCATCACCACCTGCTGGACAGATCTGGAGTGACTTATTTCTCTGAGCCTCAATTTTCTCCTTTGTAAAATGGTGGGCTGCTTCTACATTTTCTAATTTGAAGCACTGTTAGGAAGACGGATCAAACAGAGCAGAGTAGATGTGATAATTGTGTAAAATTGTTTTGTAAATTTCAAGAATTACATATCTAAGTCACTACTGTGACTATTACTAGTCATTTAGTACTGGTTTTCAAATAGTTACTTTCTTCCAGTAATGATTTTTTTTTTTAGTTTCAAACTCAAATAAGTTTTGAAAACATGCTTTTTGATGGATCTGCCTAGTTCAGACACTGTTACAGAAACTACCATTTTTTTCCAGTGAAAGAAAGAAAGAAACAGAAAAAGGAAAAGAAAATATCAGCCCTCCTAGAAATTTACTTTCTAAAACTATCAGGAAATGGGTTTATAGCTTATGAAATTTGCTCTTCTTAATGAGTATCATCTCCTCTTTACAGTATTTCCTTTATTATCACACAAGCCTGAAAGTAGTTTATATTTCTCAGTATAGACACACACACACACACACACACAAAGAAACAACAACAAAAAACAGCCACCCAACTTTCTAGATACAGAATTGAAAACACACAATTTCTGTAGGATAATTCAGAGCACATAATTGCACACTCCCGTTCAATTTTATTTGTCATGTCTTTTGTCCACCTTTGACCCCCAACTGTTTGAGAAGTATGTGACCACATCCTAATGAATATATTGAATCTTAATTAGGTTAAGTAGCCAATGTGGAGTCTAGTGAGTCCTTGAAATGACAAATGACACATGCCTTGTTTTAGAGACTAGGTATTTCAATTCCATCACATTAGTCATTTCACTAGGTCAGTTTTCGCCTTGAGAGATGATTGGTTTCTGATTTGCCTAATGCTCCCCCACCCCCACCTTGTTCTACTTTAAGTTCTCCATGCATAACTAGGGCTTTATGTGGGCTGAGGTAGGAAGGTTCATCTGGTCTTCCAAGAAACAAACCATAATGGGATTAAACTTAAGGATTTAAAAAAAAAGGGGGGGGGGAATGCCTGTATGAAAGGAAATGGGGAGGTAGCTGGAAAGGGCCAGGAGAGTCATCAAATCATGATGCAATCTGACCCCCAAGCGAAGGAGAGAGGGAGTGACGTTTGGGTGGAAGCTTCTAGCCTGCCCTGCAGTCTAAAGCAGGTTGCAAAGTCATAGGGGAGTTTGGAGTCTAAATTGGTGGACAAATACATCTAGTGTCTTCCAGGAATGAGTCTGCCTTAGTATCCCTGACACAGTCACTCATTAGCAAGGAACAGCCTGAAGAGGTGTGACCATGGTGCAAACCCATGGGGGATGTCAAATGGCCACAGCTGGAGCTCTCAGTTGTAGTCCTCATGGTAGGAGGTCTGCAAAGAGCATTCACAAGGTTGTGGCAGTAGTCTGTGAGTCAGACGCCTGACTGGAGAGTTTTAAAAGGTCATTTCTCAGGCACCACATTTAATTGGCCCCATGAAGGAGGAAGACAGACAAAAGGCAAGGAGACAGTATGGTGTTTGGAAAGGGGCTCCAGAGAGTAACAATCTTGTCCAGGAATTCTCGGAGGTAGAATTTGTTTGCAAACCAAAAAGTTTATGGGTTTTTAAAAATAGCTTCCACTGTGAAGCCATCAGAGCTGATAAAATTCAATCCCTGAGGCAGCAAGGCCTTCCAAGTTAAAACAGTAAATAATTTGATTGAGATAAAGATTAATAGCTGAAATCATGTGAGTCAGTCAGAAGCACCAGAGAGCATCAATCTCCAAAGATTAATAATGGTAAAAGACAACACTGTGATAATCAGTTTCAGAGTGATGGATCATGGGAGAGTTTAATGAGTGGATTTCAGGAGGAGAATTTCAATACAGTAGACTAGGCTTGGGGGAAACGCAAATCACGTGGCTAAACCTGAAAGTGGGCTATCTACCTAGAGGACTCGGGCGGGAATACCATTTTCCTGTCCGCGTGCTAAATGCTGAAATATCACACAAATTGGTGTCAGGAGGTTGAATGGAATCTGCTGCAGCAGAACGTGACTCGAGCAAAGAAACCGTGCTTACCACTCTGTAATTTAGAAGGCAGGAGAGCTGAGCTAACAGAATGTAATCGTGTCTTAATGTGCTCAAGGAGACCGAGAATCATTGCTCATTGTCTGAGGAGGCACACAAACTGATATCATTTATGGGACTCTGTCGTATTTCAGAAAGTAAGATGCCATCATCCTCAAAGCTTGACTCTGCCAGCCCAGGCTTGCATGAATCCCATTCTTCAAACACATCCTGGGTACCCAACAGATAGCAAGCACTGTGCTAGGTCTGGGGGATAGAAAGAACAGAGGAGCCAGAGGACTCCCAGTTTAAAAGGGGGAGACAGACATGGGCATAAATTACAATGGCATGTGCCCCGCAATGGGTGGGAAGAATAGCATATGTTTAAGAGCACGGACTTTAGGGAAAAGCCAGCCTGAGTTCTAGTCCCAGCTCTACTACATTCTGGTTATATGCCCCCAGCACATTGTTAAGCCTCAGTTTCCTCATTTGCCAACTGGGGGAACTCACAGCTCTTACCTCGTAAGGTTGTTGTAAAGGTTAAATGAACTAAGGCAAATATATTCTTCACACAATTCTTGGCATGCAATGGTCATGCTGTAGAAATTGTAGGCTGTAATTTTGTCATGTAAATTAGTAACGACCTTTCTGCTCTTAACACACACAAAATTAAAAGGGACTAGAGTATAATGAGAAATCAGTTGCTCCTGGGGAGAAGGCTGGGCCCAGGGTGAGATTAAGATTAGGGGAAAGCTTTGCAGGGAGAGATGGTTACTTGAGATGGACCTGTATAGAAAAGAGGAATTTTCCAGGTTCAGAAGGGGGAAGAGTTTTCAAGGAAGGAAGAAATCTCATGAGCCACAGCACAGAATATGAAAATCCATGACTGGTTTGAAAAATGGCAAGAATTTCAGTGTGAGTAGCATATTTTACAGTCCACGGGATGAGGTAGGAAAAGCCAGTAGGGACGACAGTGGAAAGGTTTAAACTCCATGCAAAAGAGGCCAGCAGAAGCCAAATTTGTAGTTGGAGGAAGTGAAAAAGAAGGAAACACTTAGCATTTCTAAAGCCTAGGGATATCTTCAAAGGAAAGAATAAGCAAAATGTATAGAAGGAAATCGCCTATCACGTAATTTACAGGATTTTGATGTGCTCTTTGTCAAGTCTCTCCAAACAAAACCATTAAGCAAAAGTTTAACGGAGACAATCGGTTTAGAAGGGGGGGCATGTGTCCCAAAGACCAAGCAACAATGAATAATTCTGTCAACAAATCCCTGTGTTTGGAATTCAGTGATTATTGCTAACTGCCAAAGCTGCCATAGCCACACAGTCATTGTTTTAAGCCCCCTTTATAAAGATGCTGACAACAAAGAACTCCATTTATCCAGTGCTTCTCCATGCTAAGGGCTTTGTGATGGGTGAGTTCTATTATTTATCCCCATTTTGCTGATGAGAAAATGGAGTTCCTGAAAGATTGTTACTTGCCCAAGGTCACACAGATAGTATGTGGGGCCCCAGGGACGGATCGCGCACCTGAGGCAGTCTAACTCCAGAACCCATTTGTACAACTCCTACCTGTTCTTTCCTCCCTCCTTCCTCACCTCCAAAATCAGCCAGCAGTGACAAACGCTTCTGCGTGGAGCAAGAGAGAGATGTTAGACTCCCACTGGTTTCCATTCTATTCACATTGGGCAAATTACATTATAAATGAATTCTGATGAAACATTCAACTCTTCTCTCCCTATAAGCTAAGGAGACTCACTGCAGTCCTGAGGCCCTTATGGAAAGGACCTTCTGACAAAAATCCAGAAACCTTGATTCCATTTGCTTTTTTAATTAATCTAAGGTGTTAATTTTCAGCTGGGGGAAAGTTGATTTTTTCTTTTGTTAATCTAATGGCCACAGGCAACACAAGTGCTATTGCAGCAAAAGTTTGGAATGACTGTCAAGCTCCCAGCGCTAAAATAAATGCAGTGGCAAATAAAACAGCTTCCCTGGAAGGCACACAGATTTAAATAATTTCCACAGATGGTCTTTGCTTCCCTCAGTGGCGGGAGAAAAAGCCTAATTTCAACCCAATCAGGCGACACCAACAACCAAGCAAATCCATTCTTTTGATCTTTTTACATTTGTTCACTGAAAATGAGAAGGAAAAATAAATGCTAATTTCTTCCAACAGCAGAGAAGCAGTCCAGGTTTGGGGTTAGAGAAAACTGCATGTTCTCCTCTCTCTGGGGAGCTGTTTTATTCCTAGGCTTCTTTCCTTGTCCCCATCATATAACTACTTTAGAGGTTGGTACTGCTTTTGACTGGAACAAAGTCTATTACTTGGAAAAGGAATTCAAGCTACAGGCCACCTAAGATTCTTCTGAAGGAAACTCAGAATATGCCCCAGCTCTATGTTTCAAATAACTTAAGGAGACTGGAATAAAGATGCTTAAGGCATGCAGCCAGGATGTTCAAAGCCCGCTGGGATGAAGCTCTTTTAACCGTGTCTCCTGTTTCAAAGCCCTTTATGAAGGCTTGAGACATCCCACATAGGGTCATCAGGTATTGGTCAAAGTCTCAACAGGAACCTGAATTTTGGAATTTAGGAAAGCTGGCAAGAGAGTAGCAGCAACCAAAGGCACCTGAAATTCTGACTTGACTTCAGACTCCACAAGTGAATGTCCACCAAGCATTCCACCCAACCTTCAAAAAGAGTCTTCTTACTACTACTGCCTGCCATTCCACATGCCAGCTCAAATCTATTGGTGGTGGCTGCCTAAAGCACCGTGTTTATAAAAGGCTCTGAGGGTGGGTGGGAAAGGACTTCCTGATCTCAGGCATGTCTGCTAGGGCACTGGATAGCGGCAAGGGGGCGCATACAGCAGGTATCTGTGTATCCGTGTTCCACCTGATGGTGTTCTCACTTGCCGGTGATAACAAGGTTTGCAATCCTGAAGGAAACCTTAACTCCTAAAATATCACCTGTGCAATGAACCTAACCCTAAACCAATTTGAACAAGAGAGTCACTCTTTAAAGAAATTCCAGAACTTTCATTTTCCTCCTAGCAATTCTTGCTGAAGAAAGCTGTTCCTACAGTGAACCTATTTCTTTCAAAACCTTTCCTCTTGAGGGACAGGGCCTGAAAGATGGCAGCCTTGGCTCTGAATCTGTAAACGAATATATCTTTAACTCTATATCAGAAAATGGGGGGAAACAGTCGTACAGACATGAAGGGGTTACACCTTTGTGCACAGAAAAATTCTTTCCCAAAGCAAGTTAGAAATAGACACAATGAATTCAGCCCATCTACTTTTTAATGGCTTGCATTATTAAAAACATTACTTATGCTTTTTTGCATGACAAAGAATATGAGTAATAATTTTGATAATAACTTTGTCTTTGATACACAAAGGAACTCAGTATGAAAGTTTTTAAAATACTATCTCTGGGGCAAAACTGGAGATTAGCAACATACTGGGAAATGAGCTATTCAACTGAGGGAGAAGCCTGAAGTATCTTTTTATTTTACTTTATTTTTTTTTAATTTGGAAGCCCAGCAGAAAGCTAGTAGCATGCTTAGACAGTCAGATGTCTACTAGAATATTTGTTCTATGGAACAAGAAGTGAGACTCCTGGTCAGAGAAAGTACCTGCCCCCACTAACTCATGTTATCATAAAAGTTTTTTCATCTACCAAACACCTTTTTGAAGAGATTCTTTGTTTACACACCAACAATTTGAATTTTGTGTTCAATGTGGACAATCAACACAAGTTTTTACCACAAACTTGAGCTTTTACGCACACTTTCTCTTGAATTTCTTTGCCAAGTGACAACTAGCATTCATTCATTCAATAAATATTTATTGAGAATCCATCACGCGCCTGATATTGAATTTAGAGGTATGACAATGAATACCAAAAAATACCACAAACTGAATGGCTTAAAACAACAGAAATTTATGCTCTCAGAGTTCTGGAGACCAGAAGTCTTAAATCATGCTTTTGGCAGGGTCATGCTCCCTCTAAAAGCCCTAGGAGACACTCCTTCCTTGCCTCTTCCAAGCTTCCGGTACTTCTCAGCTATCCTGGGTCTTTCAGGACATTTTATAAGGATACCAGTCATTGGGTTATGCATCCACCCAACTCTAGTATGATCTCATCTTAATTAATTGCATCTGCAACAATCTTATTTCAAAATAAGATCACATTCTGAGGCACTGGGCGTTGGGACTCTGA
>PVKH010021881.1:0-14225 GCA_004027955.1 Chaetophractus vellerosus
CAATTCATCTGATAATTTGCAACTGAAGAGACCAGAGCCCTGAGCAGCTGAGAAGGCCAGGAAAGAAATGAGCCCTCCAGCCTACAGCTGAGATGGGAAGAAGCTGGGCCCACAGAGCCTTAAGAGGAGAGAGGAAGGCTGAACCCTCACAGATATTGGCAGCCATCTTGCTTCAACATGTGGCAACAGACTTGGGTGAGGAAGTACCTCTTATGGTACCTTGAGTTGGACTCTTTAGGCCCTTGTACTGCAAATAAATACCCTTTATAAAAGCCAACAGATTTCTGTTACTTTGCATCAGCACCCCTGTGGCTGACTAATACACTGAGAAATAAATAAGAAAGGCAGAGGTCATATATTAACTCCAACTAAAAAAATAAGACTATCTTTTTGGCCCAGTTCCTATGGGTGCTCAGTTCTCCACCTTTCTTATGAAAAAAAGTTTAGTTAATAATTTAAAAAAGCTTAGTTAAAAGTAAAACTGATAAAATAATTGAGTACTTACCATGTGTCAGATACTCAAACATTTCAAATAATTTAACTCATTTAATTTTATGAGGAAGATATTATTGTCTCATTTTACAGATTGAAGTAATGAAGGCTTAGAGATATTAAGCCATTTGCCAAATCACACAGCCAGCAAGTGGGCAACTCAGATTAAAAACTAGGTCTGCCTGATTCTAAAGCCCTTGTTCTTAACCACCAAACATATAGCCTGTCAGTGAAGATAAGGATATATAATAGAAACCTCTTTTCCTTTTAAATAAAGCTTTTAAAACTTTCTCTCAAGTTAGGTGAGAGTGGAGAGGAATGCTAATGTTGGAATGCCAGAGCTGTAATTCATAGTTCAGAAACAGAAGGCTGGAGTAAGACAAGAGGGTCATTTAACCTAATAAATGGGCATCCTTCTGTCTATAGGAGGGCATAACTCCTCAGTCAACACTCTAAAGCCTTGTCTTCGTTTTCCAGGGCTGCTATAACAAATACCACAGATTGTGTCTTAAGCAACAGGAACTTATTGTCTCACAGTTTTGGAAGCTAGACATCCAAACTCAAGGTATTGCCAGGCTGTGATTTCTCTGAAGTCTGTAGTGTTCTAGTAGTGGCTCTCTGTCTCCTGTCTTGTCCTCTGAAGTCCACTGACTGACTGGATCCAAATTTCTTCTGCTTTTAAGGACTTCAGTCATTTTGGATTAAGCCCCCACTGTGATGGTTTGGGGCTTTGTGGACCCCAGAAAATTATGTTCTTAGAGTTTATCCATTCCTGTAGGAATGAACTTATTGTGTGTGGGCTTTTGATTAGGTTAATTCAGTAAGGCACGGCCCAGGGTGGGTCTTAATCCTCTTACTGGAGTCCTTTATAAACGGGATGGATTCAGAGGAGAGGGAAAAGCCCCAGGAACTGAGAGAAAGCCAGCAGGAAGCTGAAACAATGAGACCTGGATGAGAAGGGAGAGACCAGCAGACACTGCCATGTGCCTTGCCATGTGGCAGAGGAGTCCAGGGTCACCAGCAGCTGGTCTTTGGGGAGAAAGCAGCTCCCGAGTAAGCCTTGATTTGGACATTCTCACAGCCTCAGTACCATAAGCTTATAAGTTAATAAATCTCCACTGTAAAAGCCAACCCACGTCTGGTATATTGTATTTCGGCAGCCTAACAAGCTAAAACACCAACCTTTGTTCAGTTTGGTCTTAACATCTTCAGAGATCCCACTTAAAATGAGTTCACACCCACAGGACTGGCAGTTAGGTGTTTGTTTGTTTGTTTGTTTGCCTTGATAGGAATATATTTCTTTGGCAGTTAGGTTTTGAACTTGTCTTTGTGGGAGACTGGAGCCAATCTACCACAGACCTCCCAGTCTGGATTAATATCTCTCACTCATGCAAACAAACATTTAATTGAACACTTACCATGTGCCAGACAATAGGGATTTAATAGTTAATGCAAATAAAACAGACCCCAAGCTCACAGAACTGTGTCTTGGTAGGAGATTACATTTATGCAATATAATAATATCCAAAATAAATAGTAAATTCCAGCAGTGGCAAATCCAATACAAGAAAGACATGTGGTGCTTTAAGAGCATGTAAGAGGGGATTGGTCTTTCTGTGAAGAAGAGATGCTTGAACCAAGGCATGAACAATGGGGGAAATACTAACGGAATTATCCAGCCATTCTTATCCTCGCTCCCTCTCAGCTTGCCATAGCAGAAACCTGAATCCTGTGAAATGGAGATGGGTCAATACAGGAAATGGATACATCAGGTCTCATTCTTCCAAGCAAATGTCATTCTGGAAATACCGAAAGGTTTATCCATTGAGGAGAAAGAGGAGACCAGGTAACAGGTGACACAAAACCAGAATAGGGACATTGATGTTTTATCCTCTGATATGTCAGTCTTCTAGGCTCCTCAATGATACTGCTGATAAGGCAGGACTGCCACTATTCCATACACTGAATTTGTGTGAGTTAGAAAAAGATGCCCATTTCTCTAGGAAGACATAGTCTTGGGTCAGAGCACTGAGCTTGAGGAGTAAAGAATGGACTAGATTTCTAACCCCAGGAACTAACTCTCCCAACCTAAACCAGGCTCACTTGTCCAGTAAACAACCTGCACATCCATACAGAGCAGACCTGTGAACAGGCCTCTGTTAGGAAAGTCTTGGTAAGGATATGAAACATGGACTGATCAAAAGTACAGTGCAGGGAAGCGGATGTGGGTCAAACATTTGGGCACCCACCTACCACATAGGAGGTCCTGGGTTTGGTTCCCAGTGCCTCCTGAGAAGATGAGCAAGACAGCGAGCTGACCCAACAGGCCTGTATGATCGGCTGGCGCAATAAAATGCAAAAAGATGCCGGAACAAGGAGACATAAAGAGGAAACACAATGAGAGACACAACAAATTAGGGAGTGGAGGTGGCTCAAGTGACTGAGCACCTCTTTCCTACATGGAAGGTCCCAGGTTCGGTTCTCGGTGCCTCCTAAAGAGAAGACAAGCAGACCCAGAGAGCGCACAATGAATGGACACAGAGCATGGACATAGAGAGCAGACAGTGAGTGCAAATGACAAGGGGGGGGGGAATAAATAAAATAAATCTTTTTTTAAAAAAGTACAGTGTATAATGTGTGCTTGGATGTGTCTGTGTCTGTGTCCTGGTGAGCAAATGTAAGTTGCCAAAGATGGTTAGAGAAGTCCAAGGGAAGTAGCCCTTCCCTTGGAATGAGAACCAGCAAAGCTACCATCTCCTGGAATGTATTTATCAGGACCAACTTACCAGAAGACAAGAAGAAAGCAAGAGGTAGACATACAAGCCATTAGGAGAGAAGAAAACTAAAAGCAGACGATTGGCCTCCTGGTGATCTGATGTCTGGGAAAATCAGAGAAGTTGAAGGCTAGCTTAGAGCACTGGAATCTGGCTAAATCCTGGTTTAGAGCAATCCTTTTTAACCTGAGGTCCATGATGAGTTTCATGGGGTCTCTGAACCTCCTAAAATTGTAGTATTACTTTGCATGTATATATACATGCACACTTTTTCTGTGGGGAGGGTTCTTAGCATTCATTGGATTTTCAAATCGGGGACCACTGGTCTCACGATGCACAGGTTGCCTGTCTGAGTAGGTCAGAGTATCTTCTGTGGAGAAGAAATATCCCATCATGAGATGTCCTTGAGTGAACAAAACTATTTATTTTTATGGCCAATGAAGTTGTTACCTTCCTCAGGAAGGAGGTGCCCATATCTCTGAAATACCCTTTTCTGCTTGTATAGAATTTGGCCACCCTGCCCATAAGAATGAATGGTAACTCTCTGAGTGGCTTGTGTTTTCTAAATGAGGGTACCTAATACTGAGCAAGCAACGTGTGCTTGCCAATAGGTGTTTAGTCCTGCACATAAGTTACATTTAAGTCCACCTCTCCTTCCTCAAGCTTATAATAATTAGTATTCTCCTTCTTTGAAATCACCCAAGTCATTAGAACATCGAGTACAGTGGGTGCGAATCTGGGCACTGGGGTCCTTCAACCTGGAGCTCGTCACTCAGCTCTTCCAGCCTTCAGCACAGAACCCCACACATTATTTAATCACCATGAACTTCAGTTTCCACACCTGTAAAATGGGGAAAATAATAGTGTCTACCTATAAGGTATTGTGAGGATGAAGAACCAATTAATCCACAGAGGGCACTTAGTACAGGTATACACTTATATGCTTAGGACTGGCATATAATAATAAGTGCCCGATACAGGCTAGAATTATTATTCATTCAATGGCTCCCTTTTTAATTTTTTTTACTTTGTAGTTATTTTAAATTGAAATATAATTTACATTTAATGAAATTTACAGATTTTTAAGTGGAAGGTTCAATAAGCTTTGATGAATCCATGCCTTTTTTGATAAACAGAAACCTCATGCTCTTTCTGTTGTCTATATTTGGAAACTTTTTTGTTTTCTTAATAAGAAATTACATTATGCCATATAATTTGTCTATGAAAAATTTCCATCTCTTCTCTCCCCTCCAGTGTACAGATTCTAAAATATCCCCTTTCCACCCCCAGCCCAATTTAAAACTGGAAGGAACTTGGGGCAGTCGTTTTGCCCTTCCCCTGCCTCCTGGCGAGGTTGTGGATAACTCTATTTTATTTTTAGATCTCCAGGGAAAGCATTTCTACAACCTCCCTCAGTCACTTATTTCAGTGCTTAGCAACACTTAGCACTAGAAAGCTCTGTCCTTGACTTTTAAATGAGAAGTAACAACTAATATTGATATCACGGTTTAGCAATGGTCACAATCCAAGGCGCGGCAGGCAGAGATGAGTAAACATGCGTGCAGGCATACAGGTTGAGAAGGGTGGGTTTTAATGCAGACCGAGATTATGCTCCAGCAGAATGTGAGCCCTCCTGAGCTCCTGCCCACTGGTCCCAAGTGTGAAGCCAGGTAGGTCTGGCTTGCCAGATCTTTGGATTCGAGGGAGATGGAGAGACAGAAGTCTGTATTTTTATGTGAAATATGTTTAAAAGTTGACTCGCTTTTAAAAAAAAGCATTCTGTAGACCAAAAAAGAAGTGTGCGCCGTCTGAATGCAGTTCACGGGGCTTAGGTCACAATCTCTGCTTTAGAGTTGACACCGTGTTTCCACACATATCCATACATATGAGAGGCAGGCAAGGCAAGGAGCTATACAATTCTGATGTTAAAAGGTGAAATAGGGCCCGGCTAGATAGCTCAGTGGATAAGAGCCCCGGGGTACCACGTGGGAGGTCCCGGGTTCGGTTCCCAGGGACCTCTCCGAGCGGGCAGACGGCCTTGAGAAAGGCAAGCCGCCTTGAGAAAGGCAAGCCGCCGTGGGTGGGGCAGAGCCGCCTTCCACGGGCATGGCAAAAAGCTGCCATGGACAGGGCGGAGCCCCCACGGGCATGGCAAAGTCACCCGTGAAAAGCGGAGCTGCCGCCTGCGATCCGTGGAAGCCAGGCAGCCCGGAAAAAACATGGAGGACTGCTGCCCGCAAAACATGGAGCGGAGCCACCCTCGAACGGAGCGAGCCGCTGCCGCGGAGGGCCGACTCAGCACATCGTCGCAAAGACAGGGGGAGACAAGAAGCAGACAGAAAAAACACAGAAGAAAGGACACACAGCAAGAGGAAGCAGAAAGGGGGGTGGGATATGTAATAAATAAAAAATAAATCTTAAAAAAAAATGTGAAATAACTGAGGGTCAGAAATACTAAATGAGCTGTTCAAGGTACACAGCTGGCAGATCCCAGGTCCCATGGGTCTTTTCACTGTTGTTGCTGCTACATCCTATTTCCATCTTCCAGGGGCCGTTAGAGCCTTTGTTCACATCTCAGTGGTTGGGGCCCCACCTGCAGTTCATCAGCTGTTTATAGAAAATGCGGGAAGGAATGAGGAGCGACATAAAGAGTAAATATGTGGATAAATATAGTTGAATGCTGATTGAGCAAAACAATAACAATGATATCGTGTGGGACTGAAAATATCTGTAGAGCTAAAATCTTTGAAAAAATAATAAAAATGGCTGGAGGTGGTTAAGAGAGTTAAAATATTCTAAGGTCTTAGCAATGTCTCAGGAATGGGAAAAATACCAATTTATATTAGACTGTAGTAAGCAAGAGTGACCACTGGAAGGAGAATAAAAGAATGTATAACTAAAAAGCTAATAAAGGGGAAAAAATACTGGGGTAATAACAAAGAAGGCAAGAAAGGATATGGAAAAAATAACATAAAACAGGTGGAACAAATAGAAAGATGGTAGATATAAACCCAACTATGTCAATAATTACATTAAAAGTAAATGGACTTTTAAAAATGATGAAAGAAAAAAAAAGGACACACACCAAAAGAAAAAAAAAAGGAAGAGAGAGAGAGAAAAGCAAATGGACTAAATAGTTTAATAATAGAAATATAAAGGGGGCCGGCTCGATAGCCCAGTGGATAGTGCACCGGCATACCACATGGGAGGCCCCGGGTTCGGTCCCCCGGGACCTCTCCTACCGGGCAGACCGCCTTGAGAATGGCGAGCCGCCATGGGCGGGCCAGAGCCGCCATGGGCAGGGCAAAAAGCTGCCACGGACAGGCAAAAGCCGCCACGGGCAGGGCAGGTCGCCCACGAATGGAGCATAGCCAGCCACCCGCGAACTGAAAGCCGGCCGTGATGGAAGCAGAAGCCGCCCACAAGCGGGGAAAGCTGCGCCTGCGCAGTGACCAGTCTTGGCGTGTCGCCGCAGCGGGGGGGGGGGAGGGGAGATATGTAATAAAATAAAATAAATCTTTAAAAAAAAAAAAGAAATATAAAGATTGTCAGTCTGGATAAAAAAAAAACAAAACAGTGATATGCTCCTTAAATAGAAGGACACAAAAGATTTGAAGTTAAAGGTATTCCTTGTAAATAGTAACCAAAAGAAAAACACGACTGAAATGGCACCTTGACCTATAAGTCTACATAAAATATTGTTTATACTGACACAAAATGCATATTCTCTTCAAGGGCACATGAAACATTTCCAAAATTGAACATAAACTGTGCCAAAAAGCAAGTTCTAATGCAACTCCAAGAACTAAAACCACTCAAAATATTCTCTGACCATGTGAAATTAAACTAGAAATCAATGACAAAAAAATATATATATATATATATAGAATATCACTAAAGAGTTTGGAAATTAAGCAATAAATCTGTAAATAAGCCATGGGTCAAAGAAGAAATCATGATGGAATTTTGCATCCTTGATAATGAAAATATGACATCAAAACCTGGGTGATGCAACTAAAGCTTTACTTTATAGACATATGCTTATATTAGAAAAAAAAAGAGGAGCCGGCTGTATAGCCCAGTGTATAGGGCACTGGTATACCACATGGGAGGCCCCGGGTTCGGTTCCCGGGGACCTCTCCTAGCAGGCAGACTGCCTTGAGAAGGGCGAGCCGCCATGGGCGGGCGGAGCTGCCTTGAGCAGGGCAAAAAGCTGCCATGGACAGGACAAAGCCGCCACGGGCAGGGCAGGTCATCCGCGAACGGAGCGCAGCCAGCCACCCGCGAACTGAAGCAGAGCCGGCCGTGAATGGAAGCAGAAGCCGCCCACAGGTGGGGCAATGCCGCCTGCGCGGTGACTGGTCTCAGCATGTCGCCGCAACAGGGGGAGACAAAGCGGACAGAGAGGAACACAAGAATGGACACACAGCAAAAGCAAGCAGAAGGGGGGGGGAGGAGTGTAATAAATTAGAAAAAGAAATCTTTAAAAAAAAAGAAAAAAAAGAAAGGCTGACAATCAATAACCCAAGTATTCATCTGAAGAATTTAGAAAAAAAAACCAGCAAATTAAAGCTAAAGGAAGAAGGAAGGGAATGATAACAATAAGGTCAGAATTTAACAAAATAGAAAACAAATGCACATTAGAAAAAACCAACAAAGCCACATATTTAAAGAGACTAAGAAAATGGATAGATCTCTCACAAGTCTCATCAACACAAAAAGAACAAAATGCAAATTGTCAGTATCAAGAATTAAGGTCACCACAGATCTTTCAGATATTAAACATTAATAATTGGATATTATAAATCTTTATGCCAGAAAATTTGAAAATTTAGATGAAATGGGCAAATATCTAGAAAAGCACAATTTGCAAAACCAACATGAGAAAGGAAATCTGAGTATCTCTATAGCTACTCAAGAAATTGAATTTGTAATTTAAAATAAAACCCTTGGCCCAAATGGCTTCACTGGTGAATTATTCCAAATATTTAAGGAAGAAATAATATCATTCATGCAAATTCCAAAAAAAAAAATGAGGGGGAGACTACACACTATGAAGCCAGCATAACTTTGCTACCAAAATTTAACATGGACGTTTGTATTATTCAGCCAAAGGGGTGCTGATGCAAAATACCAAAAATTGGTTGGTTTTTATAAAGGGTATTTATTTGGGGTAGAAGCTTACAGTTACCAGGCCATAAAGCATAAGTTACTTCTCTCACCAAAGTCTATTGTCACATGTTGGAGGAAGATGGCTGCTGACATCTGCCAGGGTTCAGACTTCCTAGGTTCCTCTCTTCCCGGGGCTCATTTCTTCCCGGGGCTCAGCTGCTCTGCTTTCTCCACAAGGCCAGCTGTAGACTATTAGGCAAACAATTGTCTCTCTCCCCCAGGCCCCTTGCCTATGTTTAATGGAGACTTCTTTCCTTCCTCAAGTATCTGCTTCTCTGTGTGTTTACTTCCTGGGCTCCAGCTCAAAACTCCAAACCCCATTCTCTGCGGTGCGGTTTCTCTGTGAGTCCCTGCAGCCTTGGTGGGCATCTTATTGACGTGGCCCAATCAAAGCTCAATCATTATTTAATCAAGTAAAAGTGAAACGTTTGAATCCAATATAATCTAATATGCCCTGAGGGACAGACCAGTTTACAAACATAATCCAATATCTATTTTTAGAATTCATAAACAATATTAAACTTCCATAACATTATTAAAAAAAGAAAAGAAAAATTCAGGCCAATCCCTTCCATAAACATAGACACGGATATCCTAAACAAAATACTAGTGAATTGAATACATTAAAAGGACAATACATCAGGACCAAGTGGGTTTATTCTAGGAATGCAAGTTTTCTTTAACAAATGAAAATCAATCAGTGTGGTACACTATATCAACAGAATAAAGGAGAAAAATAATATGACCATCTCAATAGATGCAGAAAAATCAATAAATAAAATTTAACAGCCATTAATGATAAAACTTCTTATGAAACTAGGACTAGAAGAGAATTTCTAAATTTTGTAAAGAATAGCTACAAATTTTGCAGCCAATTTTGCCGACTGTCCTCCATTCCCCTTGGGGGCCCAGTGTGCAGTAGCCACAGACAGCAGCCTCCTTGGTAGTGGACGCAGCCTATTGCTTGTAGAGGTTGCCCTAAGGGACCTTGGAGATAGCCCTTCCCTGTTGTTTTTTTTTTTAATTAATTAATTAAAAAAATTTTTTGCCCTTCCCTGTTGATGTTCATGTCTGACCTCCTGCTGTCCCCAGTCTAGGCTCCAGATAGGTATGTGAAATGCCTCTGGAAAGCACTAGGGTATGGTAGCCAGGGTCCACACTGGCCAAGTCATTATGTCCATCCTCCCCAAGCTTCAAAGCAAGGAGCATGTGATCGAGGCTCTATGCAAGGCCAAGTTCAAGTTCCCTGGCCACCAGAAAATCCATATCTCCAAGAAGTGGGGCTTTACCAAGTTCAATGCTGATGAATTCGAAGACTTGGTGGCTGAACAGCAGCACATCCAGATTGTTTTGGGGTCAAATACATCCCCAGTTGTGGCCCCTTGGACAGGTGGAGGACCCTGCACTTAGGAAGGCTTTGCCGGCACTGCCTTCACTCAACTTGTGCCCACCAATAAACGACTTCCAGGATGATTTTTAAAAATTATATATATATATCTACAAATATTCTACAGCAAACCTAATACCTAATGGAGAAGTAGTGAAAGATTTCCTCTGACATCAGACATGAGACAAAGAGGCTCACTATCCCCATTTCTAGTCACACGTCAATGAAACAAGAAAGAAGGTGGTATAGGAAATGGAAAGAAAGAAAGAAAACAGCTAATATTTGTAGTCAATATGGTTGTATACATAAGAAAAAAATAAAATAATCTATAAATTATTATAATTAAACAGTGAATTTGACAAAATTGCTTGATTTTAAGGCTAAGGGAAAAAATCAACTTATGTATTAATGGAAAACAGAAAGTAGCATTTTAAAAATGATACCAGATGCAATAGCATGAAAATCCTTAAGAATAAATGTTATAAAATGTATGCAAGATCTTTATACTGAAAACTATAAAACTTTGCTGAACTTTAATAAAATGTAAAAATGTTCATTCTCCCCAAATGCATCTTTGCATTCAATACAATCCCCATAAAAAGTTCCAGTTTTTTAATAGAAATTGACACATTGATTCTAAAATTTACATGGAAAGACAAAGGGCCAAGGATAACGAATACAATCTCATGGAGGAAAGCAAAGCTGGATGTAGCCGTTTTATATAATTATGAATTCCAAAAATCAATATTGAATCATGCTTGTAAACTGATCTGTTCATCTGGGCACGACTGGGTTATGATTAGGGTGTTGACTGGGCCAAGTCAGTAGGGCATTGATCCCCGCCCCTCAGTGGGTGTGGTCTCAAGTATAAAAGGCAAGGCCAAAGACAGAGGGAGCAGATTTGAGGAGCAGATTTTTGAGAAGCAGTTCTGATGTTGGAGGGAACAGCCCAGGAGAGAATTGAGCCGTTCGCCTGATAGTCTACAGCTGACCTTGTGGAGCAAGCGGAGGAGCTAAGCCCGGAGAGAAATGCAGCCCTGGGAAGAGAGGAACCCACGAAGCCTAAACCCTGGCAAACGTGGGCAGCTGTCTTGCTCCAACACGTGACAATGGACTTTGGTGAGGGAAGAAATGTATGCTTTGTGGCCTGGTAACTGTAAGCTTCTACCCCAAATAAATACCCTTTATAAAAACCAACCAATTATTGGTATATTGCAAAGGCACCCCTTTGGCTGACTAATACACTGGAGGACATACACTTCCAGATGTTAAGACTAATGAAAAAGCTACAGTAATGAATTCAGTGTGGTGTTGGCAAGGAGGCAAGGAAATAGGCACCTTCCTAAGGAAGCAAGCTGGTTTGTCAGAAAGAATTCTCTAAAACACTGACTTTTCAAATAGCAAGTTTGTCAAATAAGTCTGCAAATTTACTGATGTATAATACACACATGCGTGCACATGCACACACTCGAAAAACATAGATTCTGGAGTACTGTGAGGCTTAGTATGGGGATGGAATCTTCAGAACTGCTTCCCACTGTTTAAATGGCTATGTGCAATTTCCAGTGATGTATGATTTATATATTGCAAAAATAATAAACAGTATTATCAACTTGGTAGCAATTTGCAGAAAATTTATATAGTTCACAATTCAGGGCAAAAACATAAGACAGAAGCTGTCAATGGCAGAACTGAATCACCAAATCTGAAATACACTAATCAACAATATGAAATAACCAAGGAAGGCGTCAAATGTAAATAGGCCCCAAATCTTATAAACACCAGAAGATGGGTTAAGCAAGAAAAAGGCAGAACTGTCACATCAATTTAATTCCAGAAATTCAAAATTAAGGCTGAGCTGCTGTTTGAGAAGCTGATGAAAGAATGCCCCAAATGTCTAAAGATTGGGAAAATAGAAAATGACAGGCAAAAGCACTAAAAAGTGTCTGAAACAATCTCATCACAGGGGAAATGCTGAAATTTTAATTTTAATTGCTATAAATGCATTAACGTTGATATGTAATTTGGAGAATTAGAAAATGAATGCTAAAAATGCATATAATTGAAAAAATTTAAGACAATTACCAGCATACTAAAGATATGGGAGGAATCAGAAACAGTCCCATCTGATATGAAATCCTTACATTTTGGTTTCTAACGAATAATTGGGATGTGAGGACTTGGTAGCACTTTGAGGAAGAGCTGACATAAAGAGTAAGCCGTTATAAGCAGTACCAAAGGAGAGTGAGAACCCAGAAGAGATTATAAATGAATAATACGCTACGTGCTTCAGATATGATGGACATTAACCATCAATATAAAATTATTGAGGAAGGAGAAAGAGTAAATTGGTTACTAAACCTAAAAATGCGGAATGACTGGTAAGCTAAGAGAGGAACTAAGGAGTGACAGTAGCACCCATATCACACATTAAATCTTGTCTACTAATTGCTGGAAATAACAAACCAAGCTACTATTGAGAAATTAACTGAAGACTCATAAAAATGTTAAAAGTGTGACAATGGAAAATGACATAAAAAGGAATTCAAAAGTGGTCTGTAAAAATGGAATGATTCTCATTTAAAATGATGAAATTCTGGTTTCTAATGAGGAAATATACTTTTCAGAATATTAAAGATACACACACAAAACCCAACCATTTCAGCAGAGCAATCCTCAACTACTGTTATGAGAGCATAATGAAAATCAGCCCCCTCAAATTTGATGGCAATTTCCAAAAGTCAAAGGAAAACTTTGCTGTGTGATAGAAATTGCTTTACAACAATGCTAATCACGACATTTGTTAGTTAGTTTAGTTAGTTAATTGGCCATTCAATGATTTGGCTTGGCTTATTTATTTATTTATTTTATTTATTTAACTGGCCATTTTGTGAATTGGTCATTTGATAAATTGATTTCTTGCAGAATGGCTTTTGATGAATTCAGTGTTGGTAACTTTACCGGGAACCATTTGTTCTATAGCAAGTAGGGAATACATATAGTTGCGGGGTTTTTTGGGCAATCTTTTTTAAAAGCTATAAAAATGTACATGTTCTTTGACCAGCAAATTCCACTTCTAGGAAATTATCATGAAGACCTAATGACAATGTGTAAAAAGATTAGGCTACACGACTTCATAATAGAATGGTTTGCTGTGGTAAAATATTAACGGCAAGCTAGAAATTTCAATAGAAGGGGACTGGTTATATAAATCGAGTGAATGTGTACAGCTGACTATTAAGAAGCTTTAAAAATTTGTGCTGTGAAAGAATATTTAGTGTCTTAGAAAGTTATCCAAACGTTATTAAGTTTAAAAAACAAAAGTTTGCAAAACAAACTAATACGGCTTTAGTTAAAAAAGAAAAAATAGCCTTAAGTGTAGGACTGAGGGTTTTTGTTGTTGTTGTTGTTGTTACATATCCCCCCCCTTTCTGCTTGCTCTTGCTGTGTTCATTTCTCTGCGTTCTTCTGTGTCTGCTCTGTCTCCCCCCGTTGCGGGGGCACGCCGAGACAGGTCACCGCACAGGTGGCTCTGCTCCATTCACGGGCAGGTCTGCTTCCGTTCACAGGCGGCTCCGCTTCTGTTCATGGGAGGATCTGCTCCATTCGCGGGTGACTTGCCCTGCCCATGGTGGCTCTGCCCTGCCCGTGGCGGCTTTTTTTTTTGCCCTGCCCACGGTGGCTTCCCCTTCTCAAGGCAGGTCTGCCCGCTTTGGAGAGGTCCCGGGGAACTGAACCCAGGGCCTCCCATGTGGTGAACCGGCGCCCTATCCACTGGGCTACAGCCGGCCCCCAGGACTGAGAGTTTAAATTCCAAAAGATTACCTGTGGTTATTTTGTGGGGTTGGCATTATGGATGATTTTTATTTTCTTCTCTTTGTTTATCTGCATTTTCTAAATTTTCTTTACTGAATGTGAATTGCTTGTTTTATTAAAGGGGAAAATATCACCCACTATCTTGGAAGCCAGGAGACCCTATCAATCCTCACTGTGTGTGTGACTTCGAATAAGCCCCTAGAAGAAAAAAAAAGATAAAAAATAACAACAAAAAGCCCCTAGACTCCTCACCAAACCGTTGTACTTATCTTCCTTGAGCTTCATGCTTCTCCCCTTGCTAACCCCTCCCTGCTTTAAAATACTGTTAGTGGCTATCTTCTTTTCGGAAACCACAGCCCATGAACTCCGGCGCTGCTGCAGTGCTGCACAGTTATATGTTGTTGGCTTGCAGCCATAACTATTTCTTGGCGGCAGGTCCTTTGCTGGGCACAAGCAATGCCAAGAGGGGGAGGACAGTCCTAGGAGCTAATACTCAGGTGGAAGAGAGTCTATTTCCAAAAAACTGTGCTGCAATATGATAAACGTGCTAATAAAAGTCTGAGCAAGGCCAGGTGTTGTACGAT
>PVKH010021882.1:0-14225 GCA_004027955.1 Chaetophractus vellerosus
ATAGAGGCAAATAGTAATGATTTGATTCCAACACCGCCGGTAGAACTTCCCATCCGAGAAACAGGGGTATTCGGTCTTAATAAGTTAAATTTCAGAAGCTAATGAACTCTGCTAATTGAATTCATCTTTGTTAATTAATAAGGTTCTAGTAAGTTGGTTTCTTTCTTGTGTAAAGCCCTGCAAAAGAGCAGTAAGACCTAATGACTACAAGTTCACCAGTTCCACCCCATTCTTTTCTATACATATAGTGGTAGTGACCAAAGTAGCATCTTCTACTTTTCTTTCTCTTGAAATGTTATTGTTTAAACCCTTGAAATTATTGACTTGAGATTGAATGTGGGGAAACAAACAAACATGGATTGGGGGATTCTGTGCTGTTTGACTATTTTACATTTTAATACTTTTTTAAGGAGAAACTTGGGAAATCAGCTGAGTAACTGCTATTGCAATGGCACAGCATAAGAGTATTTTGGTTTTATTTGCCAGGTTGTGGCAAGATCAACATCCAGAAAGATTTTTTTTTCACTTGGGAGATGAAAAAATACTAATTTATTTTCTCTAGGAGAGGGTATAGATAATGAATTTAGGTTAGTAGTGTGGTGATTCTCAAATTTGCATGTGGGGTCAAAGTGATGGTTATCCCGAGGATCATTTATATTCTCCAGACTAAGCTTAGGTAAGGAGCTTGTTTTCTAGGAAATTGTCTTCTACATGCTTGACTGCCTCTATACAATATGTCTGTCTCCAAAGAGCTACGTTTATGAAGGACTGACGAATTTTCCCCTTCTTTAACACAGAGAGAATTCCCTAAATTTTTCACATTCCGAGCAAGGGATAAGGTAAGGACTGGTTAATTCCCTCTTTTTTTCTCTTTCTTTTTTTTAATCTAATTCTTTTTCCTTAAATGTCCAAGAGTGGCTTATCTTTGCCATGTGCTCTTATTGCCATTCTCCTTTCTCTAATTAAAGTTCTGCTTACCTCTGTGTTAAATGTGTCTTAGAGGTAAAGAAGACTTTTCTTCCAAAGAGTTTGGTTTAAGAAACAATCAAATGTGTCGAGCTTGCTAAAGAATGTGGTAACTTTCAAAATCATCCCTATCCTTTAGGATTATTTTTGCCACCTACAATTCTTTTATACTCAATTCTTGCTTATGTGCATTTGTTTTTTAGTTTTAAAGTAGAAGACTTCAGGTTATTTCAATAAAACATACAGTAAATGTACTAATAACAACTTTTTAAAAAGATGAATAATTAGATATATACATATGGAAATAATGTCCCAAAACTAAATATATCTTTTTTTAAAAAGTATGTGTTATTTATTCTTTGAGTATTTACTATGGTTTTTATACTGTGCCAGAAATAAGAATATATGTCATAGGCCCTGCCCTTAAGTATTGTTGGGTAAAGCAAATATTGACATGTGAATAATGTAAAGCAGTCTGTGTTTAAATGTCAAAAATCATATATAAAATTACTTACCTGGCAGGGGAGATACCATGATCACGAAGGTGGTTTTCCCAGGGCGAGGGTTATCCGTTGCACTCCGGATATGCTGACCCCTGTGATTTCCCCAAATGTGGAAACTCGACTGTATATATACACACACACACACACATATATAAACATTAAATGATATGGGAATTCTGAATTGAGAAGTTTAGTTTTGTTTTTTGTTTGTTTTTAATGAAAAGAATTACCACTTACTAAAGCACCAGTCTTAAAAGTTCAGGAAGCAAATAGGTTCTTCAGTGCCTAATCTTACATAAGCAATAACATTACCCTTGTATGTAGTTCCTTTTTTTCCCCTCTAGCATGGAGGGTCTAATGCCTACCTACATGTAATTTTAATTCTAAACTTTTTAAAGATATCAGTGGTTTATACTTTATAAATACTATTATATTTGTTTTGAGAAAAAATAATCATTATTTAAAATTCATCCTTCCACATAATGAAAAACAAGGTAAGGTATCATTTATCTCTCTTACCAAACACAGCTTCCTCATATTCTTCTTTTTGCATTGAGAAAATAATCTTTTAGTGGTAATTAACAATAGCTCTCAGATGTTATATCCATTTTAGGGATATTTTAAATATATGATTGAATGCTTCTTTCTAATTGCAAAAAGATTTCATATAGAGTTTAGCTATACTGTGGCTTTTTTATTTAATTGAGAATAATTGGAAAGAGAAATATTTAGCATAAGATGAGAATCTTAAGCAGTTATGTTTTGGGCATCAGGGAATGTACATTTTTGGGAGTGGAAACCTCAAAATAAAATTTGTATGCATTGTTTCTGTGCTAACACATTCCACAAGAACTGTCACTCAGAAATCAAGTCACATCACCCAAAGTTGGACATGGGAAAAAAAGTTAAGTTTGAATCATATTTTAACTCTGATCATCAATAATTTCAATAATAACTGAAACTATTATTCTATTATTTTATTGAATAAAGCTTTCTCTTTATAATTCTCCTTACAGCTCCCTTAACCTACTTGTTTCTAAGACTGTGGATTCTAGGATTCTAGGATTCTAGAAAGTAGGGACTATAGAATAAAACTTGGAAGTTATCAGGTTCTGAATCACAGGTGAGTTGGAGGTTAGTTTTGTATATACAGCAGCACCCACGCTGACAAAGACACTCACAAACGTGTGTGACAGGTGGGAACAGTCTATCCTCACTCTCCTCTGGTTTGAAACTTAAGCATGGTAGAAAGTATATGAATATAAGACGTGGTGATGAAGGCAAAGCAGCTACCACCCATCACCACCACAGAGGCAAGAACTAAAATTTCATTGCATAAGATGCTAGAGCAGGAGAGCCTTAGCAGAGAAGGGATGTCACAGAAGAACTGAAGGATCACGGTGGATTCACAGAAGCACAGCCAGAATGTGTTGCCAGTGTGGAATCCTGTATAGGCCAGACCACTTAGTACTGAGGCCAGAGACATTTGGACACAAACTTGAGGTTTCATGTTCACAGGATAATGGAAGGGCTGGCAAATGGCCACATAGTGGATAGTGGTCACAGGCCATGACAGTGGTGCATAGTATCTCTTTTAAATGAACTTTAATATTCAGGAGATAAACTGTTGTCTTTGGCATTACACATCCAATAAGGCATCTCATGTATTAAAACTTTTAAAATCTTTTAGATAGGGGTTTCCCTAAAGGTGTAGTTAATTTTTGTTGCCCATGAGCACATCAGAGCTTATGTTTCTATTTTCAAGCATCTCTTTTACATACATTCATAATATAATTTTGTAGCTGCCCGTTGTGAGATTTTTTTTGTCATTGTTGTGTTTTTGTTTTTTTTTTCCATTTTTTTTTTTTTTTCCTATTATGCTCAGTTTGAGGAGGATCGTATCTATCGACACCTGGAGCCTGCCCTGGCTTTTCAGTTAGAGCTGAACCGGATGAGAAATTTTGATCTCACTGCCATCCCATGTGCTAATCATAAGATGCACCTGTATCTTGGGGCAGCCAAAGTGGAAGTGGGCACAGAAGTGACAGACTACAGGTTCTTTGTGCGGGCAATCATCAGACATTCTGATCTGGTCACCAAGGTAGGTGCTGAACTTTAGTTGGAAGTTATTCTGAGGTAAGGGACAGAAGAAAAACATGCTTGGTTCAAAATCAGGTTTTCACTTTTTGAATCAAGACTCTTGTTCTCTTTCATCCTATTCTCCAACAACCAACAGAATTCTGGGAGTCATTTCTTTCAAAAAGTAAATATTCCTTACAATAAAGGGATTTTTTTTCCCTTTAATTGAATATTTCTTGGTAATGGAAGCATGATAGGACTCACTTGAGAAAAGAAAAATCATGCTAGAAAAATCTCAGGGATACTTAGGTGATAATACAGAATAAAGAGAAAAGTTAGAAAGAGGTGACCCCATTATAAACCTGTCCAGAGGGATGGGTAGTATCTGGATAAAGCCAATCACTTGCTGGTATGTTAGTTACTATTGCATGCCCTAGCCATAATCTTTCTTCACCATTTCTTTTCTAAACAGATTTAGTTCAGTTTGGCATATGTGAAATGTAAACATATTGAGGCTACAGCTCTGGGGATGTCTAGCATCTCTACCTAGAGGAGGGAAATGGTATGTCAAGAGGCAGGAGTTAGGACTGTCAGGGACTCTTTATCTGACTCCTGCCTGCCCTTACTGTCTGGAGTCATTGGGCTGACTATGTATGATTCTAGGGAGGGGGTTAAAAAACATCTTCACCAAGTGTAATTGTAACAGCCATTTTTTTATTGCCTCTTTTAAAATATATAAATTTGATAGTGACATTCTTCTTGCATAGGAAGCATCTTTTGAATATCTACAAAATGAAGGGGAACGGCTGCTCCTAGAAGCCATGGATGAGTTGGAAGTTGCTTTTAACAATACAAATGTCCGCACTGACTGCAACCACATTTTCCTCAACTTTGTGCCCACAGTCATCATGGACCCATCAAAGGTACCTTTCTCCTAGCACTAGCAAGTAGAAGCAGAAACATTATATTCATTATATTGTTTATATAATATATAATGAATTATATTCTCACTTGGACTTGGAAACAGGTACTCCTGTTCAGCTTTTTGAGCCCTTAATCTTTTCAGTTTACAGAATGCCTATACAACTGTGTTTCTGGGACGGGGTAAGTAATGTGTTATAGCCGTTGAAAGCAGATCTCAAAGCTGAAAGTGGTATGTTGTTATCTGGCTGGTCATTTATAAGCAGTAGAAAAACATAAAAACTCTTTTTTTCCTCACTTGGTGCCTGTTTTATGATATTTTCCATGATGGTGGTCTTGTTTTACATGATTCCCTAAGATTTCTTATCTGGAATTATTTATTTTGTTATTGGGCATTTTGGCAAAATTGCTTGAACTCTACAGTTCATGTAAGTACCACTTGAGTAAATTACCACTTCTCTGAACTAAATGTTACTTACCTGGTGGCCTTAGCAAGGTAATGCACCTTCTCAAAGCACCTAACTTATTTTTCCTTTAGTATTTTTCCACAAGGAAAGAATTTGGTTGGTAAAGAATATCACATGTATTATGGATGCTTTCCTCCCTGAGGCTCTATTCAAAAATGCATTCCATATAATTTAATGAAGGAAAACAAGGTGATTCTGTTCTTGACCTTATATCCCTGGTGTAATAAAGACAGGCTGTGCTGTCTCTACTCGCTCTAAACTCTTTCTATCAATATTGTGGGATTTTGGATAGGAAAGCCAGTATCTCCCTTTCTCCAGAATAATTGTAGAAATGGACTTTTGCATTTTGAACTTAGTATCTAAGACTCGAGAATTGGTTTCATTTTTTTCTTCAAGACTCCAAGTTAATGATAAGCCTCCCTGCTTCTACTCTAAACCTTCATATGCCCTGACTGCTTTTCTAATCATAGAAAACCATCAATTTTATGCATATAGAGATAGTTGACTTTTATTCCCTCAAGAAAAGAATAGATAGATATCTCTAGAGAGTAGGAAAGTTAACTCTTTGAAAACCATTCTAACCTAAAATTCTATGGTGCAGAAACAAACTGCAAGAGTGGCATTTACTAGGTTAGTGGTTGAAAATGCTGAAGAACCACAAGAGAAGGGCGACAAGATATTGTTGAGATTTTCTAGGAAGTTGAGAAAACATTTTAGAAAGATACTAATTAACAAACATTAATTTTGAGTAGTATGTCCTAGCTGTCTGCAGCTATATTGGAGATGAGGGGGTGGGAGGGCTCATTTTAGTATGTCAATAAAGAGAAATCATGCCTAACCATGAAAACTAGGAGCACCAAGTTGCGTTGGTATAAAGCTTAGATAAACCAGGAAACATCTGTCCCATCTACTTAAATCCCAGTTGGACTTGGCAGTGACCAAGTGTTAGAGCTCTGTTTAGAGAGAATTTTCTGGCACCACCTACAAATTGCTTTTCTTTAATTTGTGCAATTTACCAAGAGGTATATATTATAAAGTTTAATAAAATTGTACAGAAAAAAAAACCTCATGTTGGTAATTGCTATGTGATTTAAGGCCCTGTAAGTGCAATGAAACATAGTTACCATGCATATAAATGCTGCTTAATAGCTGTTTAACTAGAGATTTTATTCTTATTTGGGGCTTGTAGTTTTTTTTGCAGTTCTTTGATATAAACGACAGTATGAATATAAGTGGGAAAGGAGAAGGAATTGCACAGATTTGGGTGCTATCAGCCAGAGAAAACCTCTCAAATGCCAGGCAGCATGAGATCATCCCTGGTAGGGGTGGAGAGAGACTATCTTACAACTTTTTGTGAGGAATATAGGTAGTATACATCTCCAGACCAGTATCTTTTTCCATTCCTTCTTTCCCAAAGATGGGCAGACCTGAAGCAGGTCCTAGTTACAGGGTATTTAAGATTTGTGCTTGGTGATATGTCTATGTCAGATTGAGGAATCTGTGCGGAGCATGGTAATGCGCTATGGAAGTCGGCTGTGGAAATTACGCGTCCTCCAGGCAGAACTGAAAATCAACATTCGCTTGACACCAACTGGAAAAGCAATTCCCATCCGCCTCTTCCTGACAAACGAGTCTGGCTATTACTTGGACATCAGCCTATACAAGGAAGTGACTG
This sequence comes from Chaetophractus vellerosus, assembly GCA_004027955.1. Lineage (NCBI taxonomy): Eukaryota > Metazoa > Chordata > Mammalia > Cingulata > Chlamyphoridae > Chaetophractus > Chaetophractus vellerosus. Next base: position 6,612 of record PVKH010021882.1, read on the forward strand.
ACTCCAGGACAGCACAGGTACAGTAGTCAAGCAGGCACCTCAGAATTTTTATTTGGTCCTGCAGTTAAGCCACTCATCCTTGTTATGGAAGACCCAAACTCTCAAATCCCATTGGTTCACCTAGTGGGGTTATCCCCTGTCAGCTTAGATGGCTGTGTGAATTTGAAAAACTTCATTTGCCTTATAAGATGTGCCTGTGTTCTTAATTCTGGATGTTATGAAACGCTCAACCTTTTGTCACATATTGGTGAGCACTAATAGAGGCCAAGTGAACCTGGCTCCAGGGATAATTCTGCAAGGTAGGACTATTTTAGAGGGCTTTTCAGCTACTTCAGCAATCTAGTCTTTTCTGGTCAAATTTGTCCTTCTTTCTGTTTCCAGCTAGTTAGAACAGTCATTAGCAAATAAGGAAAGGAAAATTGTTGGAATATGTTACCAACTTCTCTCTTAAAGAAGGGAAGAAATATCTCAACATAGCTTGAGCAATATCAAGCAGTGACTTTTTCATATTTACCCCTTATGTTATTCCATTTATCCACATCGTCTTTCCTTCAAGGTGTTCTTCCTTTGTTATTCTCCTTATATATCTACAAAAGAGCTACGTGGCAAATTTTAACTCATTTTTCAGATAGAAAAATTTGAGAATTTGAAAATGAAAAGAAAGTGACTCTTTCAGTAGACTGATTCTGTGATAACAAAGAATTCCCTTTTAGTTTGTTTTACCACCTTAGTTTCTAAATATTTGATTTATTTGCTGTGATTCTGGATTTAAGTTGGTTCACCATTGCTCATGTCTTTTTATGAACTGGGATGATATTCTAGATCTTTGACCTGAATTTGGGAATTGCATACTTTTTGATTAAAGGACAAATTTACTCCTGTATACATAAACAAGTCTGTTGTATGCATTAGGTACCAGGAATAGATTGTGTCCCATGTTTCTATCTATGCCCTTTTAATTTTGGGAATAGAGATAGGAAAAGACGTTTTTGTCAGTTTTTTAAAGATAAATTTTTAAAATCTGAGTTTGGACAGTTGTCAGAGTGACCTTTCATTTTATTTTGTTCTTTGATTCCTAGATGGCTAGAGACATCTATCCCATGAGAAGTGAGCAGTTAAAATAGAGAGTGTAAGAGCATGGGGCTGAACAAGAGAAAGAGTATTCAATAATTTTTTTTTGTATTTGATATTTTTCAGGACAACCTTAAAGACATTTTCAGTCAAAACTTTCCATGGGCAGGAATTTCTTAATTAACTTCTACAGTGGCTTCAAGGCAGGTCTATTCTTGTGAAAAATAAGATGGCCACTTGAGATTTTAATGTTTTTTGATAAATATGTTTGTTCTTCATAACTACTTTTCTTTCTGTTATTAGAAAGCTCCCCTATTTCCCTGATGCTGGCTAGTGGTGACATAGGGGAATGGAAGGCACAGATGCCTTCAATCAGGGTTTAATGCTATGCCTGGCACAAAATAAGCACTCAATAAATATCTGAAAATATGAATGAGCCACCTTTAGCCTAAGGGGAAATCCTTTTTATCACAGGTCGAGTATTTATGAAGCCCTGAAGGAAGAGGTCCCTCTCAGGCTCTTTAGCCATATTGGAACTCACGTGCGAGCCACTAAGTAGAGGAGGGGAGTAACAAAAAGATCTACCTCCCAACCCAGTTCTGGCGCTCCTAGTGCCTTCTTGGTACTTTTAGCCAACCTTGACCTTTGCTTCAGTCAGTCATTATATGAATTTAAGATAATACAGAACCATGTATTTCATTCATTGATTAACAGATTAATAAACTAATGCAACATTTATTGGTCACCTATAGTGTGTCAGGCACTATGGGTAAGAACGATCTCTACCCTCAAGAAATTTACACTTCAATGGAAGAAGACCAATAAATAATAAGTTTCTCCATGGCATGATAAGTTCCTTCATAAAATAAGCAAAAGGTTCTAAGGGAGCAGACTATATGGGTCAGAGATTGTTTTCTAAGAGAGAAGCCCTTTCAGTGGCCTCTGGTGAAACGTGTGTGATATATAAAATGTGTGTATATTTTTATGAACTTATAAAACATATACTTTACCATGTTCATTAGAGTAGACAATGGAACTAACATAGATAACTGAAATTCACAGATCATTTAGAGGCTTCCATTATTATCCATTACTTGATAATGTCCCAGAACATTCTTTATTCAGCCTGACAATAAGGAGCAAGGTTGAATTTTCCTTGTATTGTCTTGTTATAGATTATAATGAACACTGATATCAGGAAGTTGTGAGAAGAGATTTGGGTAATCCACTGTATAAATGAATCAATTTCCAATGTGTAGTGGAAGGGGAAAATACACATTTTTTATTCACCTTTATTGGGGCATAATTTAAAATGCACCCATTTTAAATGTACAGTTCATTGTATTTTGTCAGTTGTATACATTAGTGTAACTACAATCACTGTCATGAAAGAACATTTTCATCACCCTGAAAATGTTCTTTCATTCCCCTCTGCAGTTAGAGGTAGAAGCACCAACTCCTGCTCTCGGCAACCATTGACCTCTTTTCTGTCACTATACATTAGTTTTGCCTGTCCTAGAATTTCATATAAATGAAATCAGCCAAAAATATCCTATTTTGTTTCTGGCTTTTTTCGTTGAGCATAATGTTTATGAAATTTGTCCATGCTGCAAGGTTCTTACCTTTTCATTGCTGAGTTGTATTCCACTGCATGGATATACCAAAATTTTTATATCCATTTTCTGTTGATGAACATCTCCTCTACCCCCACCCCCAGTTTGGGCCTATTATGAATAAAGGTGTTATGAACATTCATTTACAAATCTGCATGGATGTTTTCATTTATTGGATAAATGTGTAGTAGTGTAATTGCTGGGTCATAGTAAGTATATGTTTAACTTTATAAGAAACTGCTATTTTAAATTTCCACCAGCAATGTATTTCCATGGAAGGCTTTCTTAAACCTACCTCCTCACTGCACATGTTGCTTAACTACAAACAGCATATATTTATTCCAGGGCATGGCAAAGCCAAGTCTCAAACTCTGTACCCACTGGTCTTGTCTCTCTTAATAGACAGGAATGCAAGTCCAAAAACCTGCTGCTTTTACTCTTTTTTGTTTGTTTGATTTGATTCCGCTTATCTCTTCTGAGTGTAGTTTTCTCATGCTAACACCCTTGCTTTACCTAATACTTTGAACCTCTTAAAACATTACTATTTCTACCTCTCACATGGTAACTTTCCCCGGTGATCCTATGGAAGAAAACTGGGAAGCTCCAGTCTGTGGGCCTTTAAGCAGGCTGAGACAAATTTTTTTTAAGATTTATTTTTCATTTATTTATTCCCACCCCACCTCCTACCTCGTTTGTGCTCACTGTCTGCTCTCTGTGTCTGTTGTGTGCTCATCTTCCTTTTAGGAGGCACCAGAAACTGAACCTGGGAGCTCCCATATGGGAGGTGGAGGCGCCCAACTGCTCGAGCCACCTCCACTCCCTGTATGTTGTGTCTCTCATTGTGTTTCCTCATTATGTCTCTTCGTTGTATCATCTTGTTGCACCATCTTGTTGCATCAGCTTGCCACACCAGCCTGTCCTGTCAGCTTGCTGCCTTGCCTCTTCTTTAGGAGGCCCTGGGAACCGCCTCCCATGTGGTAGGTGGGTGCCCAACTGCTTGAGCCACATCTGCTTCCCCAGAATAAGACTTATTGACAAGTCCACAGAAGATGCTTGTTCCTCTGAGCTAAGCTGGGACTAAGGATTCACTTAGGAGACTGGGAGAAGGGTTTAGGAAAGTATTTAATTCTTTTCCTATGTCTCTATATTGGATCTGCAAATCTAGTGATAATGGTAAACATGTGATTATATTTTTTAGGCCCGAATAAATATATAGATATTACAAACATATCCTTATATCCCAATCTCCATTTGTATTCACTGTGTTGGGAATCTATATTTTATGTATTCATGCATAAAGTGCCTAGTTTAGTGTCATACAACCTCTGGGCACTCAATAAATATTAATTGAATTGAAATAATAGCATCCCTTATAAATATTCATAAGCAAATAAAACTATCTAAATAAATGAAGTCCTCTAGAAATATTTGAGTTAAAATGATTAAAAACTGGTGTGGTAATTTCAATAGATAGGTATTGCAGGAGCTATTCACTAGTTGTAGCCATAGTATACTAGGGGCAGGGGGAATATATATATGGTGTGTGTGTGTGCATGTATACCTACACTTACATATAGGCTATGTCTTGCAAGTTAACAAGAATTAACTAGCTAGATGGATGGATGAAATTCACTTTTGGCAGAAATCTGTTTGGCTAATAATATTTAATTATTATTAAATTTCTAATCAAGTAGACTAAAGCACAGATGATACAGTAGAGACTTGACCTGGCCTTCTGCCATTGGGGAAAAAACAGAATTATCTTTAGTGTGTAGCTCACCTCATCTTAAATACTAGGACTGCTCAAACTGGTTAGTTGACATACTTCTTCTCTGAGAATTTGGGAGTCAGAGTCACTTTAGAAAGCAAGCATTGTCTGCCTGTCTCTGAAATGTGAAATATAAGTTATGCTTTCCTGTTGATATCAACCAATCCAAAAGTGAAAGCAGGCTATGGTATGTTTAGTTACATACCATTTTTTTGGAATTGGTTAATCTGTAGAGAAGTGAAAGCACCAAGTACTTAATGTTAAGAGGCTTGTCTTAACTACTCAGCCCACCAAAAGTGTTTTAAGAAATAACATCTGTGAAAAAAGTTCCTCTCAGCAGCTGATTTTTTTTCCCTCCATTTCTTAACTTCCCATGCCATTCTCTTTGTCCTGCAGATCATGTTTCAGGCATATGGAGACAAACAGGGACCACTGCATGGAATGTTAATCAACACTCCATATGTGACCAAAGACCTACTTCAGTCAAAGAGGTTCCAAGCACAATCCTTAGGGACAACATACATATATGATATCCCAGAGATGTTTCGGCAGGTAAAGGTGGCTAACTGGTGGGGAGGGCTCTGATATATTCCAGGGAGGCAAGATTTTCCTGAATTTCCATCACATGCAGCTTTGACTAGACAGGGATTATTTCCCAAGGGCAGGAAATAATCTTGATGCTCTTCTCATTTGATTCTTAGTCTAGGATTTGGTGATTGCCAACTCAGATAGAGGATGGTTATGAATAGGAGGAATGGTGAGACTTAAATTGCATTCAGATTTATATTTCCTAAGTCTGTATTCAAATTATGGATATTAAAAAAGAGCTATGATCCAAAATCCTCAAGATTGAGGAATGAACAAACATAAGGGGAGAATGCAACTATGGATTTAAGTAGACTTATGATTATTCTAGCAATGGAAGAACTTGTATCATTCATATAAAGGCAGCGGCCACCAGAGGTTCTGAGGGGTGGGGGGGGAGAATAGGTGTAACATGGGGCACTTTGGGGACATTGGAATTTTTCGGCATAACATTGCAGTGAAGGATCCAGGCCATTATACATTTTGTCAAAACCTATAAAATTCTGCAGTACAAAGTGTAAACTATAGTCCATAGTTAGTAGCAGTATTTCAGTATTTATTTATCAATTGTAAGAAATGTATAAAAGATATTGTTAAATGGGGGGAAGTATGGGAGGGGATGGGGTATATGGGAATCCCCTATATTTTTGATGTAACATTTATATAATTTAATACGTCTTATTATTTTTTTTTTTAAAAGGGGGGGCACAATTAAGCAACCTGGAATAGTTTTCTTGATTCTGAAAACTACCCTCAACCTGTCCTCTAGAATATTGTGTCAACACTTTTGGGAAGGTATCCAAACAGTACACTTAATACTAATAAAAAATAAATCTTTACTACAGATTAATTTTTTAAAAACTATGAAACTAATTCTCATTTTCCTATTTTCCAAAATAAACCAGGTGTCTGGCTGATAGCCTAGGTTTATGAAACTCAATATAGATAGCATATACAAATGGTATAGAGTTCATGGTACACAGTTTAAAGTATAAGTTCTTTTATGGGAAAGAGATTATAGGTGAGTAAAATAGTGTGAGAAAACATGGCATTATGAATCTCATCCTCTATATGAAAATAAATTTCTTTGATCTGTATGGTAAATCATCTCTATATTGCAGATTTTTCTTCCATCAATAGAAACCAAGAAAAGTATATCACCAGCAAAAAATGCAACAAAGAATAGCATATCAAAAGAATACTAAATTTGTCCTTAAAAAAAAAATTATGAATATAGGATTTTCTAGTCAATACTACTGGTATTACCACATTTGAATTTTAATAAAGTAGTACATGTGGCCCTGGTAAATAATCTTTTTAAATATAAGAGATTCCTTTTATGTAACTATTTGTTTACAAGTGCCATCTCTGGAAATAGAGCTACTTTCATTCAGTATTACCCTTTTATAGCATTGTCAGCCTAAAACTTAAGTGTTGGTTCTGGCAATGACACAAGCCAATGCCAGTGTTATAAATAGAAATTCCATTCTATGTAATTCTTCCTATAGCCTAGACATAAATACAGTGATTAGGACACATGATTTGGGCTTTAAATGTTACTTTGAGGCAAGCAAAGAAAGAACTGAACTAGTTCTTCCTTCAGCAGGAACTTATTTTATTTACTATAAAATTGGAATGTAAGTCATAAGATTTTTAAATGGATAGGTATGTCTGTTTCCTCAAATTTGAACAGAATTGATCTGCACACTTGCAAATAGCCATATTCTTCTGATGAACTAATTCCTGTGTATGGGCCTATAGCTATCAAAAGGTATTAGAAAAGAGGATGCTTCCTTTGAAGTTCTAGTAGAAAATTTTTGCCTTCTTGAATTTTCTTTCTACTAGCTGAGTGTCATGTCACTTTCTTAGTTACTTTTCTATTACCAAGTTTTTCTGTGATTTCCTCCCCCCCCCCCTTTTTTTAGGAGTTGATGCTACTTTAGTTTGTTTTGTTTTGTTTTGTTTTGTTTTGTTTTTTTAAGTTTACTTGCATGGTGTTAGGTCTTTTGTGTTTGTTCATGCTCTAGTGCTAATTCAGAATCACTCAATAGTTTGACGTTATTGGAAAAGTGCCTGATTTTTTGGAAAGGCTATTATTTTTTACAATTCTGTGTTCACTGAGAATGGGAGCTGGAGAATCCTTAGACTCTAAGCAGAACATTTGGGAGAAGAAAGAACAAAACCAGATTGACCTTATCTTCATATTCATTGTTATCCATATTGAAATGTTAATTATCGCTGATTAATCAAACTTCTCCCCTCTTCTAGTCCTTGATCAAACTCTGGGAGTCTATGTCCACTCAAGCATTCCTTCCATCACCACCTCTGCCTTCTGACATGCTAACCTATACTGAGCTGGTGTTGGATGATCAAGGTCAGCTGGTCCACATGAACAGACTTCCAGGAGGAAATGAGGCAAGTAGTTGAATCTTTCCACCCCCACCCCCACTCCCATCTCTATGCCCACTAGTACTAGCTTCCCATTGGGGTGGTCATTAAATAATATTAAATAAAACCCAAGTCGTATAGGCAGCATAGTAGTCTTTTTTTTTTTTTTTTTTTTTTTTTTTTTTTTTT
>PVKH010021883.1:0-14225 GCA_004027955.1 Chaetophractus vellerosus
GGCTACCTGAGCCTATCCCCAATGCTCACAGCAGGCCGCCATGGAGTATGGTCCCTGGGCAGTTCAATGGTGAGAGAAAGAGATATAAACATCCAGTTCTCCCACACCAAGGGTGGGTATGTTTAATTGTTGATCACAGCTTTTGGTTGCTGACTTTGGATGACAAGGGTCCAGCTACTAGGGCAGCTGTTGTTCCAATCAGCCTGGGAGAAGGGCAGCAACAGAGGGGATTTAAAGACATTACACTTCCTCAAGGATGTTAGGGAAAAGTTCAAGGTTTGCATTTGCTGAGCAGATCAATAAAGTTCAGCTTTGGGGAGCTGTGGAAGAAACTCCTGGTGTTCTTCCTGATCTCCCACCAAGGGAAATTTGGAGCCCAGCTGAAACTCCTTCATGGGTCAGTGGACCTGTTTCAGTGGAAAAGATGGACTTGAGAAATTCCTGACTTCAATGTGCCCTCACTCACACAATTTGCCATCCAGAGATCAACATAACAGGATAAACATGAAGAAATATTGATATATTGATCACACTATCAAATGTAAAAGACAGACAATGTTCTAAAAACTATATGAGAAAAGCAAGTTGTCATACACAAGGGAGTACCAAATACACTGAGTGTCTATTTCTCCTAAGAAACCAGGGGGGCAAGAAGGCAGTGGGCTGAAATATTTAAAGTGCAGAAAGAAAAGAACTGCCAACCCCAAATTTTATATCCAGAGAGACTTTCTTTCAAAAATAAGGGGAAGATTAAGATACTATTAGATAAGCAAAAGCTGAGGGAGTTCAAGACCATTAGATCTGCCCTACAAGTAATACTAAAGGGAGTTCTTCAGACTGAAAGTAAATGACAGTAGATGGTGGTTCAAAGCAGCATAAAAAAATAAGGATCTCCCACAAAGCTAACTATTTGGGTAATTATAAATGCTTATATTATTGTGTTGTATTGTTTGGTATATAACTCCATTTCTCACTTCCCAGCAGTGCTAAAATGCAAAGGCATAAAAAGTAATTATAAATTTGTAGTTTGAGAATATAATGTACAAAGGTTTAAGTAGTAACAAGTAAAAAAAGATGGGGGCTCAGAAGGATGTAGAAAAAGAATATCTGTATCTAAGCAACATGGAATCAAACCAAATTTTATTGTTATATATTTATGAAGTTAAATTTTAATACCACAGTAATCACAATGACAATAGATGAAAAATAGATGCAGACAGAAAAGGTATTCAATATACTTAAATACAAGAAAATCAAATAAATATAAAATTAGGCATTAACAGAAGAATTGAGGGCCATTTAAAAAAAAGATATACAAAGGCAAAATGGCAGAGAAAGTCCTGGAATACCAGAAATGACAAATGTAAATGAATTAAACTCTCTATTCAAGAGGTAGAGTTTAGCAGAATGGATAAAATAGTATCACCCAACTACATGCTGGCTGTAAGAGACACACCTTAATTTCAAAGCACAAGTAGTTTGAAAATGAAAAAGAATGGAAAAATATACATCATGCAAGCAACTACTAAAAGAGAGCTGGAGTAACTCTACTAATATCAGATAAAATAAATTTTAAGTAAAAAACATTTGTGAGAGGCAAAGACAGTCATTATATATTGATAAAGGGGTCAACTCAACAAAAACATAACAGTTAAAAATATATAAGCACCTAAGATAAAAGGCCCAAATTATGTGAAGCAAATACTGGCAATTTTGAAGGGGGGAATTCATGATTCTACATTAATAATAGACTTTAATACACCACTTTCAATATTGGATAGAACATCTAGTCAAATGGCCAGTAAGGAAATATAGGATTTGAATGGCACTCTAAACCACCTAGACCTGACAGACATATATAGAACCCTTCAACCAAGAATAAAAAGAATGCACATTCTTCTTGAATTTACATAGATTATTTTTCAGGATAAACCATATCTTAGGTCACAAAACAAGTCTGTAAATTGAAAAGTATTAAATTCATACAATGTATCTTCATCTCCTCAAAGGAATGAAGCTAGAAATCAGTAACAGAGGGAGAAAGGGAAATTTTACCTATGTGGAAATTAAACAATGTACTCTTAAAGAACAATGAGTTAAAGAGGAAATCACAAGAGAAATTAGGAAATAATTTGATGCAAAAAAAGGTCAAGATACAATATATCAAAACTTGCGGGATGCAGCAAAGGCAATATAAAGAAGCATATTTACAGCTCTAATTGCTTACATTAAAGTAGATGAATTCAAATCAGGGACTAAACCTCAAAACTGGAAGAACTAGAAAATCAATAGCAACCTAAACCCAAAGAAAAAAGAATGAAGGACATAACAAAGATTAGAGTGGAGATAAATAAAATAGAAACCAAAAATAATAGAGAGAAGCAACAAAACCAAAAATTTCTACTGACCACTGTAAAGTAAAAAGTCCTATAAAATTCCAATAAATTGGAAAACCTAGATGAAGTGGACAAATTCTTAGGAACACACAAACTACCTACACTGAGTCTACAAGAAATATAAGATCTCAAGAAGCCAATTACTAGTGAAGAAACTTATTCAAGCTATGGTAATCAAAGCAAGATGGTACTGGCATGAGGACAGGCATAAGACCAATGCAATTGAATTGAGAGATGTGCAACCAATCCCCACTTTATAGCCAACTGATTTTGACAAGGTGGAAAAGACACTTAATAGGGAAAGAATAGTCTTTTCAACTAATGGTGCTGGAAAAATGGATCTCCATTTGAAAAATAATATAAATTAATGGAGGACTCCTACCTCACACCTTATACAAAAATCAACTCAAAATGATTCAAAGATCTAAATATTAGAGCCAGAATTATCAAACTCCTAGAATTAAATGTAAGGAAGTGTTTTCAGGATCTTGTGTTAGGCAATGGTGTAGACTTTATACCCAAAGCATAAGCAATAAAAGAAAACATAAATGAATGGCACCTCCTTAAAATTAAAAACTTTTGTGTCTGAAAGGAGTTTATCTTGAAAGTAAAGTGTCAACATAAACAATGGGAGAAAATATGTGGAAAGTACATATCAGATAAAAGTTTAATATCCAGAATATATAAAGAAATTCATCAACTTAAGAAAATACAAATAACCAATTAAAAAATGGGAAGAAGACTTGAATTGATATCTCTACAAAATATATATACAAATGGCCAGAGAGCACATTGAAAGATGTTTAAATCATTTGTCATCAGGGAAATGAAGATCAAAACCACAATGTGGTATCACCACCATTAGAATGGTTGCTATTAACAAATTAAAAAATAACAAGTGTTAGAGAGGGTGAAGTAAAATAATACCCTTTCATTGCACATAGCAATGTACTATGATGCAGCCACTGTGGAAGACAAGTTTGGCAGGTCCTCAGAAAGCTAAGTACAGAACTGTCATAGGACCCAATGATCCCACTAAAACGTATAGACCTCAAATAATTGAAAGCAGAGACTCAAAGGAGATACTTTCACACCGATGCTCATAGTAACCTTATTCACAATTAGCAAATGATTTAAAAAACCCAAGTGTCCATCAACCAATGGCTGGATAAGCAAAATGTGGTATTTACATACAATGGAATATTATTCAGCTGTAAAAACGAATGAAATCCTGATATATGAGACAACATGGATGAAACTTGAAGACATCATGTTGCATGAAATAGGCCAGGCATAAAAGGACAAATATGTCATTATATAGTTGAAATCATAAAGTATGTAGCCTTTTCAGAGTGGCTTCTTACACTTAACCATATGCAATAAAAGTTCCTACATGCCTTTCCAAGGCTGGAAGGCTCATTTCTTTTTGATGATGAATATGTCATTGTGTGAATGTACCAAATTTTGTTTATCCATTCACCTATTGAACAAATCTTGTTTGCTTCTAAATATGATTCCAATATATGATATCCTGGAAAAGACAAAATTTCAGAGGTTGTAAAAGCATCAGTGGTTTCAAGTAATTCAGGAAGAGGAAAGTAGAAATGAAAAGGTGGAGCAAAGGACAACTGTAAGGCTGTGAAACTATTCTGTAAGATATTATAAGGGTGGATAAATGACATCATGCATTTGTCAAAAACCCATAGAACTGTACAACACAAACTGAACCATAAAATACACTATGGGCTTTAATCAATAATAAAATATCAGTATTAGTTAACCACATGTAACGAATGAACATACTCATTCAAGATGTTAATAAAAGAGGAAACAATTTTTGGGCAAAGTTGGAGATATTGGAAAGCCTGTACACTGTGCATAATTTTTCTTTAAACCTGAAAATACTCCTAAAATTAATCTAATTTTAAATGGCAGTGTAAAATGTCCTTTCTGAAGAGATTACAGCCTTCCTGTTCATTCAAAGGGACTTTATGTTTATAATCTAGATCAAGTGTAAGAATTGTTTGAGAGGCCACAACTTCTTTTGTGGTGTTTCCAGTCAGACTTCTAAATAGGTCTAAGGCTGTTTTGCTTGTATACATCAATTAGACTTTATTAATTGGCTCATCCTTTTCAGTTGTAGGAACACTCTGATCATCTAGCCCAAGCCAAAGATCTCAGACCATCTGATTACTGTTGAGTCTCTAATTTCCATTAGAGGAAGCATGTCTACCTTTTTTTGCAATTAAGTATCACCCCTCAGACCTTGCCACCTTGAAATCTTATTTGATTTAAAGAGACCAGTGGAATGGCAATATTTCCCACTGTAATTCCTGGCCATGTCAGAGTTTTCTCAGATGCCAGGGATTTCCTCAATAAAATATTTCTCATTATTCTGTCCTTAGCCTTGCTTTTTCTTACCAATGCCAGACATCCAGTCAAAAAGAAGTCTTGCCACTCTTAGACTTTTATGAGGATCTCTGAGGAAAAGATTTCCATGGAGATTCCTGATCTTATGAATCCCCAGATTTTGCTAGCTCCAGGGTTCATTTATTTTAGGCTCTGAATTTGTGACAGAATAAAGAATGTATTTCTCAAAATCTTGGTGAAGGGAGTGTTTGCTAGACTCTCTAATGGGACACAGTAAGGTAGTGGGTGAATAGGTCTTACAAGATAAATCCATTCTAGTATTCCAACATTTATAAGTTTTTCAATTTCAATAATTTCCTTGAGAGTAACAAGAAAGTTCTAAATTTCATTTCAATTTCATGTAGTCTACTTGTGTACCCAGGTGTCTGTAAATCAGTTGTATTAGTCAGACAATGGGGTGCTGATACAAAAATACCAGAAATCTGTTAGCTTTTATAAAGGGTATTTATTTGGGGTAGAACCCTACATTTACCAGGCTATAAAGCATAAGGTACTTCCCTCACCAAAGTCTATAGCCACATGTTGGAGCAAGATGGCTGCCAACTTTCAGCCTTCATCTTCTTCTTAAGGCTCTGTGGTCCCAGTTTCTTCTAATATCAGCTGTAGGCTGGGATAAGTCTCATCTCTCTCCCAGGGCTTGTTTCTCTCCAGGCTCAACTGTTTTCTCCACAAGGACAGCTGCACACTTTCTGGCTCTCTAGGTTGTCTCTCTCCCAGGTGCTCAATTCTCTCCAGGCTCAGCTGCTCTGTTCTCTCCTGTGTGTTTACTTTCTGGGCTCCAGCTCAAAACTCTGACTTCCTCTCTCTGCATTGTGGTTTCTCTGTGAGTCTCTGCTTACCAAGTGGGTGGAGACTCAATGTCCTACTGAAATAATCAAACCTTAATCATTGCTTAACCAAGTAAAAGGGAAATGTCTGAATCCAATATAATTTAATATGGCCAGTGGAACAAATCAGTTTACAAACATAATCCAGTATCTATTTTTGGAATTCATAAACATCAGCCAAGCAAACCAAGTCAGCCAATCCTAGCTCTTTGAAAGAAGGCATGGAATCTAGAACCTCTGCTTAGTGAGTCCATGTAAAATTTTTAGCTTAATATAACTATGTGGGCCCAGCTGGATAGCTCAGTGGATAAAGAGCTCGCTGGGAAACCACATGGGAGGCCCTGGGTTCGGTTCCCGGGGGCCTCTCCTGGCGGGCAGACCGCCTTGAGAGTGGAGGCCACCGTGGGTGGGCCGGAGCCGCTGTGGGCAGGGCAGGAAGCTGCCACGGACGGGCGGGGGCCGCCACGGGCAGGGCAGGTTGCCTGCAAATTGAGCGCGGCCAGCCACCCGCGAACTGGGGCCGGCCGTGGTGGAAGCGGAGGCCGCCCACGGGCGGGGAGGGCCACGCCTGCGCGGTGGCCAAGTCTCGGTGCGTCGCCGCAATGGGGGGGAAGGGGAGATATGTAATGGAGTAAATAAATCTTTAAAAAAATATATATATATATAACTTTGTATTCCTTCCATTCCAGTTCCACATCTTTAGAATTCATTCCCATACATTTCTCCAAGATTTCTAGTGATATCAATAGTCAGAAACACAGTTCTTTGATTATATTGCAATTTCTCATGGGTCACATCTTTGTATTGAAGTCTGGTTATAGGTCTAGAAACAATGAGAAGTTATGGAGAGAGTTCCTGAGGAGGATCAGGAATCCTTTGCAAAGCAACTATCCCAAGAAAATTCAATAAGATTTTTCAGGCAACTGAAGAAAAATATTATCAGAGAAAGCTAGAAAGCTTCTTTTCATACTGCAAAAGAAGGTTCAGAGAAACTCAGAGTTTCAAGCTTACAGCTTCATCAGAATATGCCCATAAGACTCCATTCCAGCCTTTTGGGTACCAGTCTTTTGCCACCAATGCACTAAGTATAACATAAGAAAGCTGAGAGGTTAGTCATTAAATTGATTGTTTTATTTTCAGAAATATAAACCTTGCAGCTATAGAAGATGAGGGTTTATTTTCAGAAGAAATCACATGAAGCTTTTAATTCACTTATATGGGCCCATAAGCTGGAACCTTCAGGCCCCAGAGTTCATCATTTTCTTTCCTTTAGTTTTCTTGGTCACTTACAAGCAAATAAGGCATCCTGTTATATTCATAAATTCCACTAAAATATACCATTGCACATATTACCTGATCACAAATACCTTTCCTTTTAGAAGCATGTGATTACAGCTGTCTGTAGGCATAATGCCAACTTATGTTGACACAGCATTCTCTAAACAACAAATGTTTCCTTTACCATTTAAAACACCTTACTGATGTTTTTAAATCTAAATAGAAAGTGACCAAAGTTCAGATAACCCTGGACCAATTCAGCAAATGCACCTTCAAGATTCTGTTCCTTTGATACTACTTCTAATAACCAAATTTGTATTAGTCACAGTCTCACAAGAGAAACATAAGTACTAGAAACAATATAAAATAAGGTAATTTTTTAGTATTGACCTTCTGGAATGTTGGGAGTTATTTAAATATTTCATGCATAGCCCTTACTTTAGCATTGGTCTGGGACTGAAGTAAGCGGAACAGGAAAATGGGAACAAAATATTATTGTCAGTGAATGACAGTAAAGACAAGCTGGAATCCCCAAGGAAAATCTTTCATATCTGTCTCTCATTTTCTCCAAATTTCCAACTTGAATGTGGGTGACCTAAGGGAGAGGTGGCACCATTTGTTATGGAGTTAAAGGAGCACCTGTTGAAGGAGCCAGAGAATTTGAAAGAGAAGATCCAGAAGAAGTCAAATGAGCTGTAGGCCAAAATGCAGTCCCAACAGTTATACGTTAGCCCAGGATTTGAAGACATTTAAGAAGGAAGGAGAACTGAAGAACTGGCTGCTGCCTCAGGTCTATAAGGTGAGGAAGCAGACCAGTGACAACATTTTTGAGTTACAGCACCTCCTGAGACCTTGATTTGACCTTAAAAGTTTCAAAAAGAATAGCTGCTGCTTCACTTTGCCTTCCAAATCTCATACAAAATGTCTTTTTGTGGCTGTTAGGACCCTGGTACTATGCAAGGAAGAGAATTCTGGGAAACATAATTCCTCCTTAGCTAAATTGACACAGTATAGTTCACCACAGTCACCTCACAAGATTCTCTATGACACCAAATAACCCACACACCATAATGATATAATGATGGAAGGAATTGGAAATATGGACTTATTATGGCCCAGAACAATTTAATGCTATATAATGGGAACAGAGGGTAGAGGAGTACTTTATTTGGCATAACTTCAGGTATCCAAGATTTCATGTTTCTGAACTTATTGGACACTAAAAACCAATAGTTTAAAAAGTCCTAAATCATTGGAAGAGCATTTTGTGCTCATGGATTGGAAGACTAAATATCACTAACATGTCATTTCTACCCAAATTGATATACAGATTCAATGCAATCCCAATAAAAATTCCACCAGCATTTTTTAGGTAAATGGAAAACACAATTACCAAATTTGTTTGACAGGGTAAAATGCCCCAAGTATCCAGAAACATCTTAAAATGGCAAAGTGAATTTGGAGGACTCTTACTTCCAGACTTTAAATCATATCACCTAGCTAACATGGTTAAAGTGGTAAAAATGGCATGGTACTGGCATAAAGTCAGAGACATAGACCAAAGGACCTGAACTGATGGTTCAGAAACAGACCCTCACATCAATGGTCAAGTGATTTTTAACAAGCCTGTCAAACCCACCAGCTTGGGCAAAACAGTCTATTCAACAAATGGTGTTTGGAGAACTGGATATCCATAGCCAAAAGAAAGAAGGAGGAACCCTATCTCACACATTATACCAAAATTAACTCAAAATGGATCAAAGACCTAAATATAAAAGCAAGAAACATAAAGCTACTAGAATAAAATGTAGAGAAACATCTTCAACCCTGGAGGTAGCTGGTGTGTTCTTAAACCTTACATTGAAAGCACGAGCAACAAAAGAAAACGTGGATAAATGGGAACTCCTCAAACTTAAACACTTCTGTGGTTCAAAGGACTTCACCAAGAAGATGAAAAGGCAGCCCACTCAATGGGAGAAAATATTTGGAAGCCACATATCTGATAAGAGTTTGATTTCCATTCTATATAAAGAGATCATACAACTCAACGATAAAAGAGGAAATAATCCAATTAAAAAATGGGCAAAACATTTGAACAGACATTTCTCCAAAATAGAAATACAAATGGCCAAAAAAGCACATGAAAAAATGTTCCATATCAAGCTATTAGGGAAATGCAAATCAAAACAACAATGATATCATCTAACACCTCATCCTATGGCCATTATTTTGAAAAAACAGGCAACAATAGTGCTGGAGAGGATGTGGAGAAATAAGAACATTCCTTCACCTTTGGTGGAATAGTAAAATGGTGCAGCCTCCATGGAAGACAGTTTGATGGTTCCTCAGGAAGCTAAATATAGAACTTCCATATGATCCAGCAATTCCTCTGCTAGAAACATATCCAGAAGAACTAAAAACTACGGCACAAACAGACTTTTGCACACGATGTTCATAGAGGCATTATTCGCAATTGCCAAATGATATCCATCAACCATTGAATGGATAAACAAAATGTGGTATATGCACACAATGTAATATTATGCTGCAGTAAGAAGAAATGAAATTGGGAAGCATATGGAAACATGGATGAATCTTGAAGATATTGTACTAAGTGACGTAAGCCAGACACAAAAGGACAAATATTTCATGGTCATTAATATGAATTAAATACAAAGAATAAATGCATGGAGTTAAAACCTAGAGTGTAGGTTATTAGGAGATAAGAGGATGGTTGAGAACTACTGATGCTTAGTGTGTGTAGAAGCTTTAATTAAATTGAGTGTAAAAGTGTGGAAATGGATAGAGTTGATGGTAACACATTATAGAGAGTAGCAGCTGGTGTATAAATGGGATTGTTACTGAAAAGGTAGTCTGGGGAAGTAAATGTCAATTAAAAGAAAGCTAGACAATAATCTCGGGACTGAATAACACAGTGAACCCAGA
Source organism: Chaetophractus vellerosus (assembly GCA_004027955.1). NCBI lineage: Eukaryota > Metazoa > Chordata > Mammalia > Cingulata > Chlamyphoridae > Chaetophractus > Chaetophractus vellerosus. Next base: position 9,878 of record PVKH010021883.1, read on the forward strand.
GGTGGATGAGAAATGTGATTGAGGGTACAGATGCAATTGTGTCCTTTGAGCTAGAGCAGATACACATCATTATTGCAGGGTGGTGGGAATGTGGAGAAGCATGGGAAAACTACAATTGATGTGACTTATGGACTGTGTTTGGTGGCAGTACTGTAATGTTCTTGCATCAGTGCCAAAGATATGCTATGCTGATGATGGGGGTGAATGGAGGGGGTGTGCCAAGTGTACCGTATGGACCATGTTTGGTGTTAGTAGTCTAAAGATGTTATCACAAAATCTGTAACAAATATTCCACCACATTGTGGTGTGTTGGTGAAGGGGTGTTGTATTTGAATTCTTCACATGTGCATAATTGTTTTGTAAGTTCATAACCTCTGTAATAAAAATATATTTTTAAAAAATTCACTGGCTTGGGGAAAAATACACCAAATGTAAGATAGGGACTATAGTTAGTAATATTTTGAAGATGTTCTTGCATAGTTTGTAACAAATGTTTCACAACAATGCAAGGTGTTGGTGGAGGGGTGATGTATGGGACCCCTGTATGATATTATGCATGCTTATTTTATAAGTTCACAACCTTTATTATATACTTATTGATTATCCATGTTCATGTATGAATGATATACTTCAATAAAAAATATATTTTTAAAAAACCCAATTGTTTATCCCTCTATGATTGGCCAAGTAAATATAAATAATAAATCACATAGTAGTTCATCCCCATTGTCTCACCATTTCTTTTTGGCATTATAAAGCAGAAGAGCAGAACATGGAAACAATAGAGACTTTATTTTTTATATCCATAGTTCATAAATCAGTGTCTGGCATACAGTAGAGCACAATAAATATTTGAGTACTTTAATATCCATATCTTTACCTGCAATGTCCTCAAAGCAGTCTAGGTGTTTCTATCAAGGCCTCAAAATTCTTCCAGCTTTTACCCAGTACCCAATATCAGAGACACTTTCACAATTTTTAGGAATCTGTGGTAGCAGTACCCTAAATTCCAGTACCAATAACTGTCTTAGTTTGCTAGATTGCTATGACAAATATCACACAATCTATCAGCTTAAACAGCAGGAATTTATTTTCTCAGTTTTGGAGGCTAGAAGCATTGCTTCCTACCAGCAGTGGTAGCATTCTGGTGGTGGTTTGCTGCAATCCTTGGAGTTTCTTTATTTGAATTTCTTCCCTCTTCCATGTGGCAATGTCCTTTCCTTTCTCTCTTCCCAGGTCCCACTAATTATCACCTTCTCCCTCTGGGTGTCTCCTGAAAATGCTCCATAATCCAGATTAAGATCAACCCTCATCCAGTTGGGTCACATTTTAACTAAAAGTAACATCTTCGAGAGGCCCTATTTACAATGGGATCACACCCAAAGGGGATTGAGATTAAGAATGTGATTACATTGGGACATATATAATTCAATCTTCTTCACATGTGTATGAAAAATATACGGAAATCCTGCATTACAATCATGAATTGACAAACCACATAACTGAAAAATAAGCAAAAAAACTAAATAGACATCTCATTGAAGAAATTTCCCAGTGACTCTTTTCTGCAAATTCTGATAATTTGCCCTTTGGAAAACCACAGGGCACAGAAGACCTGGTTTCCATGAGAAAAAAATGTGGACTGTGTATTGGTCACTAATATCCAGTCTTATTAAATGGCTTCTTTCTTAATAATATGAACTATTTAAAACTCTTTGTCTTAAGGAATGGTAGTGATGCAAAAAGGGCATTAACTTTTCTAGGCATCCTAATCCCTTAAGTGCTGCTAAGGGAAGCCTGAGCCTGAGCAGGGACACAGGAAACCTGCTTGCTTTTATTCTTTTTGCTCCCCAAATTCTTCCACCAGTTGCTTTGTGCTTGTACTCTTTATTTGAATTTTTTCACTCTTATTGTTTTAAATCTGTCTGGTATTGTTTTTGCGGTTATAGTTGTATTGTTAGATGAATGTAAAATGTTCTTCAGTGAATTATTATCTTTATTAAAGTGGGATGTGAAGGGTCTTGAATTTTCCATCCCTTTTCTCTCTGAAGATTAGAATCATGGAAATAAAAAGTTATGCCTATGTCCTGGCTATTCCATTCCAAATGAGCACAATCTGGCAGAACAAGCTCTATGTTTGGACAGAATTGAAAGACTGCATCTTAAATATCATCTCAATTTTTTAAAAAACAACTTATTTGGCATTTACTATGTGGTAGTTGATACTATGATATTTTTAATGTATTAACTCATTTAATCTTCACAACAACACCATGAGGTAAGTACTATTATTATCCCTATTTTACAGATGAAGAAATTGAGGGACAAAGAAGTGAAACAACTTACCCAGGGCATGTAACTTATAAAATGAGGAGACAGAGATTCACACCCAAGTAGTCTGGTTCCAGACTCTATACTTCTTAACTACCACATTATATTATTTTATTTTATATTTCAGAAATTTCTCTTCTATTATTTTTCTATTTTCTCCACTAATTTCTAAACTTCTTTAAAAATTAGAAAATCCATAATATTTTCTTTTCAAAATTGGAAAATAAAAGTTAATATTTAGATAAAATGTAAAATCACCTAGTATCCCACAAACTAGAAACATTGTGATATAAAGTCTAAACAATATATATGTACTGTTTTATAATGATTTTTTTAGCTTAATGACATATAAATATATTTTAAATTAGTTCAAAGCTTAAAATCATTTTAAAACCTACATTGCATGAAGTTAGCATCTTGATTATTTAATCAGTCCTTTATTCTTAGACAATTAATTTCTCTCCAAGACTGAGGTGAATCACTTTTTTGAAATATATTTTTGTCCAATTTTTTCCTCACATTTAATTTCAGGAAATGGTACTGATTAATTGCCCTTTGGAATATGTACCAGCTCACATTCCTATCAGCTGAGAATAAGATGAACTGATTTCACAACACTTGGTTTAATTTTTTTTACTATCTGATTTGGGAAAAAAGATATAAAAGAATCTAGTTTCTAGATTTGGAATAAAACTTTGAAAGGCCTCATTCACCTCAAATTTATGGAAAATAATTCATACTTATTTTATATTTTTTAATTTAACCTTCAATTTATCTAGATGTTACTTGTTATAAAGAATATTGTAGGACACCAAGCTCTGGGACTATCTGCCCTGAATTAGGACCTGGATGTCTCCAGAGCCCTCAGGAACCCCTCTGTTTGGGGTGATATCTGCATTGGAAGTCTATGAGGTCCTACTGAGCTGTGAATAAGTGTTGCCTCTGGGATGACCTCCTGAGTCACTCTGAAGTCTCTTAGCCCGATGAACTCATTTGTCTTTACCATTTCCTCCCTTTTTTTGAAGACTTTTTCCAGTCATATTGCCCATTGGCACTTCTTAGTAATCCCTTGTTGCCAGGGAGGCACATCCTGGGGAGTCATGTGCCTTATCAGTGGGCCCTAATTTAGAATCCTTGCTCCTGAGAGTGACAGAATATGACCAAAATATGACTTCCCTGCACATGGTCCATCTGTCTCTTCTATTCAAACCTATATGTGATGTGAGAGTTTTAGGTGTATTTCCAGAGAGTGGAGTCTATGGGCTGTCCATGTGCCAGCTGGGTCCAAAAGCTTAGTGGAGCTGCAACTCCTACTCTACAATTCAATGGACTCACCCACGACAGCTAGTGGGGAGGTGATGATAGACAACGGCCATCCTAGGGATTGGAGATAGTCTGCAGCTGCAGGCAGGACAATCCCATCCTTCCTATCCATGGGCTATAAGCCCCCTCTCATGTGGAGGTGGAGTGGACATCACCATCCCAGACTCCTCAGGATTGGGGGAAGAGCTAAGGACTAGAGTGGATTTACTGGTATTCTGTTATAGAATTATTGTGATTCATGCATTGGAAGAAATTATAATATTATGTGGAGCCAGTGGTAACTGGGTGCTTTGTGGGCAGGGAGAAGGAAAAGCAGTTGTAATAAAGGGGCTTTTTCAGGACTTGGGGATTATCCTGAGTGATGATGCAATGACACATACAGGCCATTTTATATCATCATATAACATGCAGAACTGTGTGGGAGAGAGTGTGGTCTACAATGTGAACTATGGTCCATGCTTAGTGGCAAAGCCCCCAAATTTGTATATCTATTGCAGGTGATGTGCCACACTAATGAAGAATGTATATGTGGGAGGTTGTGGGAGGTGTGGGAGGTGGGGCAGATGGGTACCCCTATAAGTTTTGTGTAACATTTATGTAATCTATGTATCTTTAAAAAATAAATAAACAAATTTTAAAAAAAGAATATAGTAGGAGGCTAAATTTTTTTGCCCTAATGTTGAACTATTCATCT
>PVKH010021884.1:0-14226 GCA_004027955.1 Chaetophractus vellerosus
TCTGTTGGCTTTTATAAAGAGTATTTATTTGGAGTAAAAGCTTACAGTTACAAGGCCCTAAAGAGTCCAACTCAAGGTACCGTCAGAGTTATATTCTCACCAAAGTATGTTGCCATAAGTTGAAGCAAGATGGTTGCTGAGCTCTTCCTCTTCCTCTTAAGGCTCCGTGGGCCCAACTTCTTCCGATCTCGGGTGTAGGCTGGAGGGCTCATTTCTTTCTGGGCCTTCTCAGCTGCTCAGGGTTCTGGTCTCTTCAGCTGGAAACTATCAAGAGAATGGCTCAGCTCTCCCTGGGGCTTTAGCTGTTTGAGCCTTCTCTTTTCTGTCACATGGCAGGACAGAAATGACCAAGTTCTCTCATTTTCCATGTCTTCTTCCGTGTGTCTTCTTGAGTGAGCATCTGTTTATGCAGCCCACCAAAGGGGTGGGGACTTAAACTGAGTTACACCCTACTGATGTGGTTGAATCAAAGCCCTAATATTAATGTAATTTAATCAGAGATGTCACAGCTGGATCTAATACAATCAAAGGGGATCACACCCAGAGGAACAGACCAGTTTACAAACATAATCTCTCATTTTGAAATTTCTAAATAATCTCAAACTGCCACAGCAAGCACAAAACAATGGGGAGGGGGAATAAATAAATAAAATAAAACTTTAAAAAAAGATACATATATAATGCAATACACAAGTCAATACTATAAAAGCTATACAAAGAGATACAATCAAAACTGGTATAGATAAATGAAAATGGAATACTAAAAATGTTCCATAACCCATGGAAGGGGAAAAGAACTGTATAGGGTAACAAAAACAGAGGAAACATAAAACAACAAATAAAATGGCAGATTTAAGCACTAACATATTAATAATTATATTAACTATAAATGGTCTAAATATACAAATTAAGACAGAAACTGTCAGAGTGGATTAAAACTATGACCCAACTATTCACTGTCTATAAGAAACTCACTTTAATTATAACAATATAAGAAAGTTGAAAGTAAAAAAAATGGAAAAATATATATCATGAAAATGCTAATCAAAAGCAAACAAGACTAACAATATCCATATCAGATAAAATAGAGTTGAAAGTAAAGAAAAATACCAAAGACAGAGGAGGATATTATACAACAATAAAAGGATCAATTCACCAAGAAAATATAGCAATCCTAAAAGTATATGTACCAAACAAAAGAGCTACAAAATATGTGAAAAAAAACTGATAGACTTGAATATAGAAATACACAAATCTGTAGTTTTAATTAGAGGCATCTACACCTTTCACTAAACAATTGGCAGAACAACTAGACAGAAAATTTTCAAGGAGATAGAAAGACTCAAAACACCACCAACATACAAGATCTAAGCAACATTTTTAAACACTCCACCTAACAACTGCAGAATATACATTTTTTTCAAGTGCCCATGGAATGTATGCTAAGACAGACAATATCTTGGACCATAAATCAAATGTCAATGAAATAAAAAGAACTGAATTCACACAGAGTATGTTTTCCAACCATAAGAGAAACTAGAAATCAATAACAGAAAGGCAACAACAAAATATGCAAACACTTGGAAACTAAACAGCACACTTCTAAAAAAATCCATGGGTCAAAAAGGAAATCTCAAAGTAATTTTTAAATACATTGAAATAAATGAAAATGAAAGTATATATTCTCAAAATTTGTGGGACATGGCTAAAGTAGTGCTTACAGAGATATTTATAGCACTACTTGTTTTCATTAGAAAAGAGAAAAATTCTCAAATCAATAATCAACACTCCCCCCTCAAGAAATTAAAAAAAGAACATCAGAATAAACCCAAAGCAAGCAAACCAAAGGGAATAAAAAGATGAGTAAAAATAAATGAAATTGAAAACAGAAAAAATAGAGAAAATCAATGAAAATGGGTGCTAATTCTTTGAAAGGATCAATAAAACTGGCAAAGCTCTAGAAAGACTGACAAAGAAAAAGAGAAAAAAGTGACAAATTACCAATATCAGATTGGAAACAGGGGATATCACTATCAGCCCTGCAGTTACCAAAAAGATAATAAGGGAATGCTACAATCTACACACCCATAAATTTGACAACTCAGATGGAATAGGCCAATTCCTTTAAAAACACAAACTACCACAACTCACTCAACATGAGATTAATTTGAATAGCCCTCGAACTACTAAAGAAATTGAATCAATTAAAAAGAAAAACTCTGAAAAAAAGAACTATCCAGGCCCAAATGGTATCACTGGAAAATTCTACCAAACATTTCAAGAATTAACATCAATTCTATACAGTCTCTTCCAGAAAAGAAGAGTGAAGGGAACACTTCATTTAATGAAACTAGTATTACACTGATACCAAAACCAGACAAAGGCAATATAAAAAAAGGACACTACAGGCTAATAGTCATCATGAGTATAGAGGCTAAAATTCTTTAAAAAGCATTAGCAAACAGAATGCATAAACATAAAAAATTTGAACCCAAGGACAAAGTAGGGCTTATTATAAGAGTACAAGCATATCATTCAGTGTTTTTAAATCAATCAATGCAATCTACTACATTTACAGGCCAAAGAAGAAAAATCATGATTTTATCAGTAGATACAGAAAAAACAGTTGACAAAATTCAACATCTATTCGTGATAAAATGCTCAGAAATATGAAATATGTCCCATTTATTTTTATGGGAATATATATACAACACAAAATTTCCCATTTTAACTATTTTAATATGTGCAATTCAGTGACCTAATTACATTCACAATACTGTACTGCTATCACCACCATCCATTATCAAAATCTCCCATGATGCTAAATAGATTATTTTTGACAAAGATACCAAAGCAATTCAAAGGAAAGATGGCATTTTTAACAAATGGTTAAATTAGATATCCCATAAAGAAGGAAAAAAATGAGCACAAGAAAAAAATGAACCTCAACCTAAGTCTTGCGTCTTATACAAAAATTAACTCAGAATCTATCACAGCTTTAAATTTAAAACATAAAACTATAAAACTTTAGGGAAAAAAAACAGCAGAAAATCTTCAGCTCTATGGCAAGACAAAGAATTTTCAGACTTGACACCAAAAGCACAATCCATAAAAGGAAAAATTGAGAAATTGGACTTCATCAAAATTTAAAACTTTTGCTCTATGAAACTCTATTAAGAGGGTGAGAAGACAAGTCACAGTGGAGGAGAAAATATTTGTAAACTACACATCCAACAATAGACTAGTATCTAGAATATATATATTTAAAAAAAAAACTCTCAACACTCAACAGTGTTAAAAAATCCAATTAGAAAATGGGTAAAAGATATGAAGAGACATTTCCTGAAGAGAATATACTTATGGCAAATAAGCATGTGAAAAGCCATTAAGGAATTGCAAATTAAAACCACAATGAGAGGGAAGTGGATGTGGCTCCAGCAGTTGGGTGCCCACCTACTACATGAGAGGTCCCAGTTTTGGTTCCCAGTGCCTCCTAAAGATGAGCAAGACAGCAAGCTGACACAAGATGACACAAGGAGATGACTCAATGAGATGATGCAACAAGAAGACACAACAAGCAGAGAGTGGATGTGGCTCAAGCGATTGGGTGCCTCCCTCCCACATGGGAGGTCCCGAGTTTGGTTCCCGTTGCCTCCCAAAAAGAAGTCAAGCAGACACAGAGAGCACACAGAGAGCAGACAGTGAGCGCAAACAACGAGGGGGGTAGAAAAATAAATAAATAAAATTTTTTAAAAACACAATGAGAAATCACTGCACACCCATCAGTATGGTTAAAATAGAAATTAATGACAATACCAAAAGCTGACAGGAGGGTGGAGAAACCAGATCACTTATACATTGCTGGTGGGGATTGACAATAACAATCATTCTGAAACACAGTGTGGTGGTTGCTTTAAAAAAAATAATAAACATGCAACTACCATATGACCCAATAATTGTGCTCTGGGGCACTTATCCAAAAGAAATAAAAGTTTATATGAAGACAAAAACCTTTCCACAAATGCTTATAATATCTTTATCCAAAATATAGCCCAAAACTTGAAACAACCCAGACACCCTTCCATGGGTGAATAGTTAAACAAACTGGGGTACATGCATACCATCGAATACTATTCAGCAACAAAAAGGAATGAATTTTTTTAGTTCCCCAGCCAGGGAAATGAACCACAGACCTCATATGTGGGAAGCCGGTGCTCAACCACTGATCCACATTGGCTTCCTTGAGTTGGTTTTTTCCATTTGTTTGCTTATTGTTTGTTTTGTTTTGTTTTGTTTTTAGGAGGCACCAGGGACCAAACCCAGGACCTCCCATGTGGGAGGCAGGCTTCAACCACTTGAGCAACATCCACTCCCTAGGAATGAGCTCTTGATACCACAACCCGGATGAATTCAGAGAATTGAGTGAAAAAAGCCAATCCCAAAAGGTTATATATTGTAAGGTTCCATTTATATAACATTCTTGAAATGTCAAAATTATAGGGACAGAGAACAGATTAGTGCTTGCCAGGGGTCAAGGAGGGAACGAGGACAGGAGGAAAATGGGTATAGCTATATGAGGGCAACATGATGAAGCCTTGTGATGACAGGGACATTCTTTACCTTGACTGCATCAATGTCACTATCTGGTTGTGATATTATATCTACAGTGTTGCAAGATGTTACCCTTGGGGGAAACAGGTAAAGGGTACCCAGAATCTCTCTTGATTATTTTATATGACTGCATATCAATCTACAATTATCTGAAAATGAAAATTTTAATTAAAAAAACCCTGACCTCCTCAACTGCCTCCCAGCTCTCTCATACCTGAGTCCCACTGCAGCACTTCCCACCCACCACCCACCCCCATAGAAACCATGGGATCGTTAAAAATGCATCTCGTCCAGAAGTTTTTTGCATTCTGTTTTGTTTAGTCCTGAGATTTTGAGAAAGAATGAGGAGTTCAATGAAGAGGATATAGCAATATATGTCCACTTTAACACAGACCAAGTCCACTTTTGTTTGTGATAAATATTGGGATTCCACTAGTTTTTAAAAAAGGGTTCTGCTGCATTAAAATATTTGAAATTTGCTCACATAAGAAGACCTGAGGCTTGTGTTGGCTTGAGAACATCTATGAGATGTGGCTATCCTTGAATTTCCTGATCCCAAACAAGCAGTTGTTAAAGCTGTGACCATCTGGGTTCAAATCCCATTAGCTTGGGTAAGCAACTCAACCTCGCTAAGCCGCATTTCTTCATTACTAAAAACGCAGGTAACAATCATACCCTCACAGTAGGACTGTTTTAAGCGTTCAGTGAGATAAAGCATTTAAAGCATTTACCACAGTGCCTTCCACAAAGGAGGAAATTGCACACTAGCTCATTTTTGGTTACTATCTCTTGGCAACATTTGCATTTAGGCAACTCCATTAGAAAGTGCCTTCTTTCTATAAAGCCAAAACCTTTTCCCTTGCTCTGGTCCTGCTCTGCCCACAAGAGCATCACGAAGTGAGCCCAACTTACCCCAGTTTCTTCAACGCCTCTTTGTAGGACCCAGTTTTGAGTGATGATCACAAATCGCTAGTGTTGTCTGGCTTTCCAATGTTTCTCATAAATCGCAATGTCCAGGCATGAGCACAGTGTTCTAGACGCCGCCATGCTGTACCCAGGGGGCAGCCCCCTCACATGCCTCTTCCTGCAAGCTCTGGCCTCATTAGTGTGCCTCAGATGGCCCTGTGTTTGATTCAGAGAAGGAATGCTCTTCATAAAATCCCTGAGCCTGCCTCCCACATCTTCCTGTCAAGACATACCTGCCAGGGAACTTAAGCCACTGGGATTTTTTGGACTATGAGTCTCTATTAATGGCCATAGGTCTATGAACGAAACAACACATCCAACACACACACCACACACCCTAGAAATCTTGCCTTGTCTTTTTCTTTCCTTCTCACAGATATGCTGCTGCCTCCAAGCCTTTAAACTTGATGATCTCTGTCCTCTATTCTTGGCTCATGATATCAGCTTCAGGATTATTTCCTTCAAAACTCCTTCCCTGGACCCCCCAAGCCTGGGTTAGGACCCCATCTCTGTGCTTGCATTGTGTCTATTCTTACTGGAGGAATCTTTGAGGACCCTGAAAAATGACACTCTTTCTCTCTGATTCTGAACCCATTAAGAATAAGGGAATAACTAATATAAATATACCTTTATTTTTTGCAATACAGCTAGTGTTGGAGGTTGCAAGCAAGTAAACATCACAATACAGAACCCCAAATTTTGACAGGCTTGCCCACCAGTCCTGGCAGTGATGGACGAGGCCAGTCCACCCTCCCTTCCCAGCAGGGGCAGTCTTTCCAGTAGGCACCTCATCCCCAGAGAAACTTGAGAGGAATGATCTGAGATGCATAAGCCAATTTTCCATTTCCCAATGCACCAATTAGCTAACTCACTGACTGAGTGAGTGAAGGGCCTGAGAAAGCCCAAGGAGCTTACACCAATGGCGCCCCCTTCACAGGCAAGGGGACGTCAGGAAACAGGAGTGGGGAAGAAATGTCACCCCTTGTTTTCCACTAGCACTTGGTAAAACTAGTGCAGATCTTCATCTAATGCTCTTTTCTCTTCTCTCACTGGACTGTAAGCTCCTCAAAGATGCGTACCCATTGCCTACCAGAGACCGCACAGGGCAGTTGCTCCATAAATGTTTATGAGCTAAAGGAGACTGATTGCTCCTATTGAGGCTTCACTCCCTCTTCCTTACTTACAGATACCAATCAGGTTCCTACAGGAGTCTGCTCCCACCTGCAAGGAGAGAAGACCCATTACTTAAGAGAGCCCTTCTTAGGAACTTGTGTCCTTGTTTGAAAAAATGTAACAAAATCAGTAGATATTTATATATGATGGTGACAGTAAAAATATTTGGTGATAAAAAAAATATTAATCATCAACTGTAGGGTCCACAAATATTGTCAATGTAGAATTGTAAGTGCTTTAAAATATCAATGCCCTAAAGACAGACAGATTGACCAAAGGAACCGAATCGAGAACACAGAAATAGACCCTCACGTCTAGAGTCAAGTGATTTTTGACAAGGCTGTGTTAAGCCCACACAACTGGGCAAGAACAGTCTAGTCAACAAATGGTGCCAGGAGAACTGGATAGTCATATCCAAAAGAAAGAAAGAAGGCCCCTATCTCATATGCTATACAAAAATTAACTCGAAATGGATCAAGGACCTAAATATAAAAGCTATACCCATAAAACTTCTAGAAGAAAATGTAGGAAAATATCTTCGAGATCTTGTGGTAGGCAGTCATTTCTTAAACCTTATACCCAAAGCACAAGCAACAAAAGAAAAAATAGATAAAAGGGCCCTCCTCAAAATTCAAAACTTTTGCACCTCAAAGGACTTTGTCACAAGGGTGAAGGCAGCTGATTCAATAGGAGAAAATATTTGGCAATCACATATCTGATAAGGGTTTAATATCCATGATATATTAAGAGATCATACAACTCAACAGTAAAAGTCAAACTAACCAATTAAAAAATGGGCAAAATATTTGAAAAGACAATCATCCAAAGAAGAAATAGAAATGGCAAAGAAACACATGAAAAAATGTTCAACATCACTCGAGATTAGGGAAATGCAAATCAAAACTACAATGAGATATCATTTCACACCTATTAGACTGGCCACTATTAAAAAGTTAGAAAACTGTAAATGTTGGAGAGGATGTGGAGAGATAGGAATTCTTATTCACTGTAGGTGGGAATGTAGAATGGTACAGCCACTGTGGAGGGCTGTTTGGCAGTTCTTAAGGAAGTTGAATATAGACTTGTCATGTAACCTGGCAATACCATTGCTAGGTATATATCAGAAGAACTGAGAGCAGTGACACAAATAGACATCTGCACACCAATGTTCGTGGTGGCATTATTCACAATAGCCAAAAGTTGGAAACAACCTAGGTGTCCATCAACTGATAAATGGATAAACAAATTGTGGTGTATACAAACGGTGTAATATTATGCAGTGGTAAGAAGAAATGAAGTCGTAAAGTATATGACAACATGGATGAACCTGGAGGACATTTTGTTGAGTGAAGCAAGCCAGACCCAAAAGGACAAATACTGTATGATTGTGCTATTATGAAGTAAATATATTATGTAAACTCATGGAATTAATGATCAGAATATAGGTCACCAGAAAACAGAAGGAGGGTAGAGAATGGAAAGCTGATGATTCATCTGGGAAGAACTGGTTAAAAGGTTGTTTGTAAATCTTTGGAAATGAATGGAAATGGTGAAAGCACATCATGATGTTTGTGAGTAGCAGTGCTATTGTGTGGGTATGACAGTGATTGAAAGGGAAAGCCTAAGAACATTTATATTACTAGAAGGAAAGCTAAAACATGTAACAAAGACTATATAACATACTGAAACCTCATGTAAAATACAAATATGGGTGATATTGAGTATATAAGGCTATTTTTTTATAAAATATAAATACAAATAAACTAGAGAGAAGGAAACAACAGCAGCTATTATGGTAGGGGAAGCACAGAGAGATTGAGAGGTGATGAGTTTTGTTTGTTTGGTTGGTTGGTTTTGTTTTTTAGTATTATTATTGTTATTTTCATTACTGGAATAATGAAAATGCTCTAAAAATTATTGAAGTGATGAATGCAAAACTATATAATATACTGAATACCATTAATTATACACTTTGGATAGATTTATGCTTTATTAGTATGTATTAATAAAATCGATTTGTTAAAAATCATTAAAATTAAAAATATCAAAGCCCAATGAAATTCTACGTTTGAACCAGTTTGCTGAAAAGTAAAGCCTCCTTTAAATGTAACCTCTGTAAATGTATTCACTATTTTCCAGATGAATGGTAAAAATGGGAATGCTTCTAAAAGATGGAAAACAATCACAAAATAACCATGTAAGAGAACCGAAAAGGGTGAATAAGCTTTAAAAATTGTAAATCAAGCATACTTAAAAAGGTAAGATAAAACAGAAAGTAATTTCAGAAATGAGAAATAGTCATTTTTAGAAAATTAGATTAGGTTAAATCAGAATAGAATCATAAAATCATGAACTGATTTTGATATTCAATGACGACCATTGATGGATTTCCTCTGCAATGCCCTATATCAATGAATGACGATATATTAATGACAATACTATCTTGGGTAACACCACCTTCAGAAGTCATACATATTCATGTGCTTCTAGGCCATTTTTCTTCCAGCACCCAAGACTTTGGATGTCAAGAGTTCTCTTTCTGAAGTTAGATATAGATCTACCTTGTGACCTGGCAATATTGCTACTAGGTATATACCCAGAAGAACTGAGAGCAGTGACATGAACAGACATTGGAATATGGATGTTCATAGCAACATTATTCACAATTGTCAAAAGATGGAAACAACCCAGGTGTCCATCAACTGACGAATGGATAAATAAACTATGGTGTATACACAATGAAATATTACTCAGCTGTTAAGAAGAAATGAAGTTGTGAAGCATATGACAACATGGATGAACCTGGAGGACATTGTGTTGAGTGAAGCAAGCCAGGCAAAAAAGAACAAATATTGTATGACTTTGCTATTATGAACTAAATATAATGAACAAACTCATAGTGTTAATAGCTAGAATATAAGTCACCAGAGAAAAGGCTTTGGTAAGAGAATGGAAAGCTGAGGCTTTCCTTCTAATCATATACATGACCTTAGACTTTCCCTTTCAACCACTGTCATACCCATACAATAGCTCTGCTAGTTACAAACACCATAATATGCTTTAACCATTTCTCTTCATTTCCAAAGATTTACAAACAACCTTTTAATCAGTTCTGCACAGATGAACCATCAGCTCTCCATTCTCTACCTTCCTTCTATTTTCTGGTGACCTGTATTCTAATTATTATCTCCATGAGTTTACATGCAGTGGTAAGAAGAAATGAAGTTGTGAAACATATGACAACATGGATGAACCTGGAGGATATTATGTTGAGTGAAGCAAGTCTATGATCAGTTTTGTTTTTTTTTTTTAAGATTTATTTATTTTATTACATATTTCCCCTTCCCCCCCGTTGCGGCGACTCGCCGAGACTTGGTCACTGCACAGGCGCAGCTTTCCCCTCTTATGGGCGGCTTCTGCTTCTATTCGCGGCCGGCTCTTGCTTCAGTTCGCGGGTGGCTGGCTGCGCTCCATTTGCGGGCGACCTGCCCTGCCTGTGGCGGCTTTTGCCCTGTCCGTGGCAGATTTTTGCCCTGCCCACGGCGGCTCTGGCCCATCCATGGCGGCTTGCCATTCTCAAGGCGGTCTGCCCGCTAGGAGAGGTCCCCGGGAACCAAACCCAGGGCCTCCCATGTGGTATGCCGGTGCCCTATCCACTGGGCTATCGAGCCGGCCCCTATGATCAGTTTTGATTAATTTTTATATATGGTGGAAAGTGTGGATGGAAGAGTTTTTTTTGTTTTGCTTGGTTTTGTGGCATATGGATATCCAACTACTCTAGCACCATTTGCTGAAAAGACTATCCTTGCTCCAATGAATTGCCTTTGCATCTCATCAAAAATCAATTGTCAATATATGTGTGGGTCTATTTCTGGACTTTCTCTATTCTTTACATCTTCTCCAATTTCTCTCAAAAGTGTTTTACAGCTTTCTGGATAGAGCTTTTTCACATCTTTTGTCATATTTTTCTCTAAGTATTTCATGTTTTTATGATGATGGTTTATGTGAAGATTTCCTAGATACAACACCAAAAGCACAATCCATAAAATAACAAATTGATAACTTAGACCGCCAAAATTAAGAATGTCTGCTCTTCAAAATACACTGTTAGTAGGATAAAAGGACAAGCCACCAACTGAGAGAAAATATTTTCAAAGCATATGTCTAATAAAGAACCTGTATGCAGAATATAGAAAGAACTTTAAATTCGGTCATCAGAATACAACTAATTCTTTTAATGGGCAAAGGATCCCAACACACATCTCAGTGAAGATACAGGTATGGCAAATAAACACATACAAATATGCTAAACATCATTAGTCACTAAGGAACTAAAAACCATAATGAGATACTATTATTAAATATCACCTATTAAATTAAAAAGACTGACCACACCAAGTATTAATGAGGATGTGGGGGGATTGGAACGCCCATATTCTGCTCGGGAATGTAAAATAGGAGGACCATTTTGGCAAACAGCCTGACAGTTTCTTAAAAAGTTAAATATATATCTGGTATATGATCCACGATTCCACTCCTAGATACTTACTCAAGAGAAAAAGCAACATGTATTCATAAATGTTCATAGCAGCTTTATTTGTAATAACTCAATACAGGAAACAACCCAAATGTCCATCATCATGTTAAGGGGGAAATAAATTGTGGTATATTCATACAAAGGAATATTACTCAGAAATAAAAAGAAATGAATGATTGATATAAACAGTAGCATGGATAAATCTCAAAATAATTATGCGGGATGAAAGAACCAGATTTTTTTTTAAAAGAGTACATGCTGTATGTTTCCATTTATATAAAACACTAGAAAATGCAAACTAATCTATTTTGACAGAAAGCAGATCAGTGGTTGCCTGAAGGAGGAGGTGACAGGGAAAAGTGTGAAGAAGGGATGACAAAAGGTCATAAGGAAACTTCTAGGGGTGACAGATATGTTCACTGTCTTGATTGTGGCAATGGTTTCACAGGTGTCTACATAAGTTGAAGCATACCAAATATACACTTGATTTTTTTTAAAGAAGCTTTAGATTACATAAATGTCACAAGGAAAATATAGGGGATTCCCATATCCCCCACACACACACACACACTTTCCCACATTAACAACATCTTTCATTAGTGTGATACATTTGTTACAATTGATGAACACATATTGAAGCATTGCCACTAACCATGAGCTATAGGTTACATTATAGTCTACACTCTGTCCTGCACAATTTTGTAGGTTATGAAAACATGTATAATGGCTTGTATCTGTCATTGCAATGTCCTGCAAAATTTTGTAGGTTATGAAAAAATGTAAATGGCCTGTACCTGTCATTGCAATGTCATGCAGGACAATTCCAATGTCCCAAAAATGCCCCCCATGTTTGCAGTTTCTTGTATGCCTATCATACTTCGACAAGTTGCTTTTAAAAATTTACAGGGAGCAGATGTGGCTCAAGCAGTTGGACACCTGCCTACCACACACAATCATTAACCAAAAAAAGATTTAAAAATCTCAATGATTTTAAAGGATTTGTATTGTTGGAACATGTGTGTTTTTTTCAAAAGGATATTTTTTTTAATTTCCAAATATTTTTGGAAAATTATGGCTATATTGGTATTAATAATTCTGGCTATACCTAGAGAATAAGGGTTTCTCCAAAGTCTTATCTTCCAAAGAAAGCATTTTGTATCCAAAAAGAATGCATTTTCTTTTTTTTAAAAGATTTATTTATTTATTATACATCCCACACACACACTTTTTGCTTGCTCTTGCTGTGTTCATTTTTCTCTGTGTTCCTCAGTGTCTGCTTGTCTCCCCCTGCTGGGGCGACCTGCCGAGTCAGCTCACTGGCGCGGCGGCCCGCCTGCTCGTGGGGGCTCGCCCTTGCTCGCGGGGGCTTGCCTTTTTGCCCGCCCTTGGGGGCTTGCCTTTGCCCACGGCAGCATGCCCCGCCTGTGGCGGCATGCCCCGCCTGCGTTGGCTTGCCTTCCCGAGGAGGCCCAAGGACCGAACCCGGGGCCTCCCATGTGGTAAACCGGCGCCCTACCAACTGGGCTATACAGCCGGCCCCAAGAATGCATTTTCTATGAAGCTAATGGAATCCAACTTATTGAGTGGAATCAGGCCACTATGAAAGGAAACTACCTTATCCACTCGAAAATAAATTCCTGAAGTTAATACTTCTTTTTTAAAAAAATATTTAGAGTAGTTGTAGGTTTACAGAGAAATCAGCAGAATGTACAGAATTCCCATACACACACCACACAGAGTTTTCCTTATTACTATTTTGCATTAGTGTGGTACATTTGTTACAATTGATGAACCAATATTATCATACTTATATTATTAACTATAGCCCATAGTTTTCATTAAAGTTTGCTCTTTGTGTTGTACAGTTCTATGGGTTTTGTTTAAAAAATTATTGTGGTAACATATATACAACATAAATAGTACATTTTAATCCCATTCAAGTGTATATTTCAGTGGGATTAATCACATTCAAAATGTTGTGCTACCATCAACACCATCTATTACCCAAAACTTTTCCATCACCCTAAACAGAAACTGTATACCTATTACGCATTAACTCCCCATTCCCCACCCACACCCTTGTCCCTGGTGATCTATATTCTAATTTCTGACTTCATGAATTTGCAATTCTAACTATTTCATCTAAGTGAGATAATACAGTATGCATCCTTTTGTGTCTGGCTTATTTCACTAAATACTATGTCTTTGAGTTTCAACTACATTGCAGCATGCATTGAACTTCATTCCTTTTAATGGTTCAATAATATTATATTGTGTATATGTAAAACATTTTGTTTATCCATTCATCTGTTCAGGGCCATTTAGGTTGCTTCCACTTTTTGGCAATTGTGAACAATGCTGCTATGAACATCAGTGTGCAAATATCTGTTTCAGCCCCTGCTTTCAAGCCTAGAAGTGGGGTTGCTGGATCATATAGCAATTCTATACTTTAATTTCTGTGGAACTACAAAACTATTTCCGGAAGCCACTGCTTCTTTTATAGATATATAAAAAGGTTTTATATATAAATACATATTTTATTAGAGAAATTATTATTTATTATTATTATTATTTAATAATTATTTATTATTACAAAACAATCATGCATAATGTGCAGAATTCCCATACAATGCCCCTCCACCAACACTTCACATTGTTGTGTAAGGTTTGCTACCAATTATGAAAGAACATCATCAGACTATTACCAGACTATGGTCTAAAGCATATATTTGGTGTATTTTTCCATACCCCCTTATTACTAACACCATGTGTTAGTATTGTGTGTTTGTACGTTTGTTATAGTTCATGAGAACCATAATCCTCATCCACCTCTGGGTTCACTACGCTATTCAGTCCATAGATTATTCTATAGCTTTCTTTCAGCTGACATTTACATCCCTAGACTACCCCTTTCAGCCACAATTCTTTTACAAACCAGC